>JAKEEE010000178.1:0-222493 GCA_021498325.1 Bactrocera minax | reverse complement strand
AAGTTATAATCCGATTTCCAGTAATTTTACGCAGAAGATGGCTTATCTTGAACGTACTATTCCTGGGAAGCTTTATTCCAGTATCTTAATTGATGTTCGATTTATCTACTTTACATAGTTGCGAAAATTTTCAATAATTATTTGGAATACGAGCACAATGTGCGACAAATATTCACTCAAAGCATTGCACGGAACAATGCAAGATATGAATGACAACTATAAACATTTCGGTGGTTCGGTGATTTCGGTGGATCGGTGATTTCCGACAAACCTTCCCGGTCATTCCTCGCTCTACTTTCGCCGAGGAGAATAACGCTTGTTTAAAAAAAATTGTTCTTATGGCGAAGTGTTTAAACACTTCGATTGATCATGAACGTCCGCGTACAATTACAAAATGATCTATCAGCACTTATATTTTGAGAACTATTGCTAGATATAGGGAACGGTAGAAGATCACTTCAAAAAAATACAGAATGCATTAGACTGCTAGACAATTTCTTCACTGTTGTTCATGCATAAAATTAATTAGTTGATGAGGTTTTTCCGGACCTACAAAATAATTGCTTAGAAAGTTTAAAGGTAAAATGGTTCCGTTGTCGTGTATTTCAATGGTACCATCGGAATCTACGATTCCATTGAAAAAGCTGCAGTTTCCCATTCGTTTAACTTTCGTAATGTCTATAAATAAGTCAAGAGCTTAAACAATGTTCATTTGGTGTTCACATTGGAAAAATCCATGTTTTTCAAATCGGAAAACCATCGAATCTATTTGTGTTACCTAGAAACTATTTGTGTTACCAAGAATATTGTGTACCGATTAGTGCTGAATTAAATTAAAATTTAAAATGTGTATAATTCAAAAGAATATATATTATTTTTACATGCTATCAATTTTGTAATTTATTTATTTGTTGTGAACTTGAAAATAATATTAGTAAAATATAAAATATAAAATTTAACATTTAACATTTCATGTTGATGTGTGCTTAACATCACCACTACAAAAATTTATGTGAATCGTCCTCAAATTTTGACCTCGTGTTCAAATTTCAATCCCGTGGTTTTCACCCGATGGGTCAACATGACAACCATGTTCCAATAAGGCATCACATAAATGCGGATACATAAAGTATTGCATGTTCGATAACACCAAAAATTTAGACAGCTTTCAAAAATTGAGAGAGAAGAGTGAGACTTTGCTGGCAAATAGTTACAGTTTTTATGCAGGAGAATTTTCAACCAGCCAAAATTATCTACCGAGAAAGTAAGGTATATTTTCCCGTAATTTTAAACCTAGAAATTAGTATTTTGTGAGATCTAGACTTTTTCCAATCTCTAATTAACTGAATGTGACTAAATTTAATAATTTATTTAGTTATTTTAAAATTCTTTTTTCTTCCGCCGCATTTTTCTGTGCATGGTTTTGTATTAACACCATAAATTGGTAAACAACCTTAAAAACCGATGAAGAAGCTGTACATCCGCTGTACAATTTTTTGTAGGTAAAATTTCTGTTCATTAATCCTATTGCATTTTATTTGCTTTTGGAGAAACGTTTGCTAATGTTCTAGATTTAGATTATTAAAATAAATTAGCGGTAAGAAATTTTATTTACCTGAGAAGATTTCATATTAAAACGTCAACAGATTGCTCCTGTAAGAGTAATTAAGCATACATTAATTTTTTTCACTCTAGTTGTTTTTATACAATGCTCTCCGTGGCAATGTTTTTCGCATGTAAATATGTACGTGTATGCTCTATTGCATTGTCGATATCCTGCACAATCTCAATGCAACACTACATTGCACCATACTCTTCAGGTTCTTTGCAATTGGAGGACCAAAGGTTTATTTCTGGCTAAATTTCTGTCCGAATAAATAGATTGAAGGTGAACCCTCTTGTAAGATCTGCGTGAACGAGCATTGCAAGCTGAAGCAATAAAGTCACAAAATAGAGCGAATGGAGAAATGAAAGTTGATGCGATAAGTAGAAGAACACTATAGCAAGCTATATCAATCAATTGAGGATAAGTATTTTTAGCACCTCCTACGAAAATGTGTGAAATCGTTTTACATTGTGAAAATGTGCGATATTGGACTACTACTACTCCTACTTTCCATATAACACTATTTTAAATTCCTCTTGATTCTTTTACTTTACTGTATTGAAATCAAGCATGAATAAAGGCATCGAAATAAAACTTTGTACAGTTATTTCTTTCAAGTAATGCCATCTCATTTCTAAAAAATGGTCCGAATCGGAATACAACTTTTGAAGTCCCCAGATAACGTATATGTGGACCACAGCATCTGTGAGATATAATAATAATGTGTCAAAAATGAGTATAATCGGGAAAAACTTCCTTTACCCGCCGTATACATAATGTAAGAATTTTCAAAATTCCGGTTGACTTGATACCGTACCATACATGTCGGTTAATCTGTAAGGTATCTTGATGAAATTCAGAGAGCATCTTGATTTGATAATAAGGTGTTTCTGTGATAAAAGTTAGTAAAACCCGCTTAATACTTTCTTTGGTCTTCGTATAATGAAAATGTATTAATGAAAATATCAAATATATTAATCGGTATATGCTGTATAAAATTAACCGGAAAGTCCAAAATCGCTCTATTGTGTATACTGGGGTTACAAGAAGGTCAATATTGATTACATTCACTTTTGGCATTAAGCTAAAGTATGTTAGGTCATGTTTGGACGCAAGTTCATTAAGATAACTCATACATTTACCGACAAATTCAGCCCAAAGTTCACTAGAATAACGAAAATCATTATATTTAATGTATGGGGCTTCGGATAATTCTTATGCTAATTTTAGCTTTTTGCTCCTTGAAATTATAGTATATATTCAAGATTATACGTTCATTTAATTTTGTTAATATTTCTTGAATATTGGCCGATATATACGGTATACAGTCAACTGAAAGTTTGAAAATCTCTATTTGAGACATATGGGAGCTAAGGAAGACTTGATTTTATTGATTTTTGACATAAATGCACGCTTTTAACAGAAAAAGGTGATGTTTGAATGTCACTAGAATATCTCACATATTTGTCAATATTTTTTGTGTAAAATCAGACATAGACAGAGAAGTCCTTATATTCTGTATCAAAATTTTTGATTCGCTTTCGACCATTTTTAGATGAACGATGCCACACCTTGAAACACTATTTATGCAAAGTTTTATTCCGATATCTTCATTTGTGTTTTATTTATATATTGTGAATATGATGGAAATTAATATTGTGTTATTATAATGAGTACTCTTCTTTGTAGTCCCATCTCTAGCATTTTCAAACTATAGCCTAAGGATGTTAAGATGTTATCCAACAAATTATTGAGACATCGAATTTCACCTAAAAGTGAGCGGTGTCACACTATAATCAATTCTTTATACCGATTTACATGCATACCTTCCAAACTACCTTTGAATATTTAATGCCTAAAGTCGAAATTAATGCTTTTGTCGTGTTTTTTTAGCGAATTACTGCACTTACATATGATGAGATGATAGAGAGAAATATTTCCACCTAACCTTGATTGATATGGTGCTAGTAGTTGGTGAGATATGTACATAAAACTAATAGGGGACAGGGCTACGTCCGCTTTTCAAAAACTTTCACAAATGCCCCTCCCTAGTGTGATGCCCTTTACCAAATTTGAGTTTTGCAGTTTAATTTATGGCTTCCTTATTGCATTTTACTAATCGCATTGTTGCCTTTTCAGTGGAAATAGTGGGCACCATATAGTCTAAGCTATTTATGTGGTATGTGTAACCGGTTTGGCAAATGCGAAATCACAAATTGCTACTTTACAACTTCAAATGCAGGGCGCCTTTCTATAGGGACTGATGTACTATATTCACATTTTTACTCGATCATTCGGGTTCGATTCCCTTTCATATATTCCGTCTATAACAACAATAACCTGACATCCTAGAAATTATGCAATTTTTCTGACCACTAGTTTCTTAAAGTTAACAAACAGAAATATTATGAGTAATACCACTCAATTTCAGAACAAAGTGGATACGATAAATCTGCGAATATGGATCAAAGATAGGCGATGTCATCGTGCGATTTAACCCAAACCGTGAAATACAATGATAATTTTTTTCTTAATAACAAATTTTGCTTAATAAAATCTTTGCAAACTAAAAGAATATTAACAGCATTTTTGATGCGGGTGCTTTTACTTTTATGCTGGTGTTGATAAAAAGTCGCACCGCCATACATTTACGCAGATATGTTTTCGCCTCGTCGAGCATCGGCTAGCAAGATTCGTTGTCGTAGAGTTAAGTTTTTGTTTATTTTGGGTTTTTTTGGCAAAAATAAATATAGAGTTTTTATTATAAACACACATAAGAACCGTACCACCATATCCATAAGTACAAGTTTAAATGTTGTATGGAATACATAAATTTATGTATTCATATATATATATATATATATTGAATTATATGAATTATGTTATGTACATATGCTAAAGAAATTTTAAAAAGTCTTCACAGTTGTGTAAATGTGGTTCAGCTATTTTCTTGTAATTGCTATGGCCACATTTTCCAATACTGAACTCCCTTCACTCTACATTAACCAACACGAGTTGTTCTTCGCCAATATCAGTGACAATGATAATTAATTCGGCAATGCAAATAGAAATAAGCAACAAATTCAGTCACGCACATCCAAACTCAACTCTGACTCGAAAATTCATGTGGATATTTACTTCGTGCGTGGGCAAGAGTTGTACGTGGGTTAGGATATTCAGTAGTATCCAATAACTAAACGTTAACATACCAAATAAAATTCACATTCGAATATAATCTTCCTTTACATAAAATTTTAACTACGCTTTCAAGCTAACATATTTACACACATTATATTGTATATATATATATATATATATATATATATGGAAACATTATTGAATTAGGCTAGATACTAAAACGGGTGTCGAGATGACTCTATCTCGAATAGAAAATAGCGTAATATCATCTAAGTTTGTACACATTTATGCATTCATTACACTTTATATAAATTAGACGAAAATATTTAGTATTCTAATTATGCATGACAATTATCGTAAGATTGGTATCCTCACTCATATCTATTTAAAATTTTACCTTCCTCACGACAACTGTCTCTTAACTATCGGGTAGCAAATTTTTTTGAAAAATTATATAATATTTGCTAACATTCCCTTTTCAGTATATTCTAATCAATCAATCTAATAGTTTCAGTCACTGATGTTGAAATAAAATATTTCCATATTACTTGGTAATATGTAATTCAAGCTTGATAGTAATGGTAATGATAGAGCTTGAGCTAGTAATGGCTGCATTTGATCCATATCTTTCCAAACCCAATATACAGTATTCGAGATATAAGTATCTGTCTGGTTGTTTTTATACTTTACATATCCGTGAATATTTGAACTATCACATGTCACGTGTTTTCTCGGTCACAGTTTCTGCCTGATAAGGAATGTCCAATTCACACGCTACTTTTTTCGTAACAGACCTGGATGTGAAAATTATTTCACATATCTCTAATTTTAAACAAGTAAGGAAGGACTAAGTTCGGAGGTTACAGAACAGTTTATACTCTCGAAATTTGCAAGGATCAAAGGCGATGAAATGCTTTCAGGTGTTGGCATAACTTTATATTAAACAAGTAAGAAAGGGCTAAATTCGTGTGTAACCGAACATTTTATACTCGCGCAATGTGCAAGGATCAGAGGCGGGGAAATGCTTTCAGGTGCTGGCATAACTTTGTATTAAAAATGTTGCGGAAAAATACAACATTCATTATCCAACGAAGTTGTCAAAGGATTGCAATCATATTTGGTATTTTATTAACTTATATTACAGGTCATAGACTCATGTACTTTAACCGCTGTATTTTGCTTAGTGTCAGATATATTTATATTCAAATCTACCAATTTAATTCAAAAGTGATTTATGCGATATAAACTGAATCAAAGTGGTTTAATGAATATATTGGGTATTATAAGGAAAAGTAAACCAAAGAAAAAGATATAATTATATTATGAATCGGAATATTAGGAATTAGGAACTGGTTTCATTCATATTTAGCGCGAAATCACATTGTGCTTAAGAAAACATATCTGCTTAATTTTATTAAAATATCACATATATTGACCAACATAAACGGTTTAAAGTAAAACGGAAGGTGAGGAATTCTTATATCGGGTATTTTTGGGATAGACGAAGATCTGCACTGATCACATTAACTCTTTACATTATTCAAGTATATTAGAGAGCATGTTTTCACGCAATTTTATGAAGGTAACTCACACAGTGACCGACGTATACGGCATAAAGCCTGCTCGAATAGCGAAAATCATTATATGTAGTATATGGGAGCTGGGATAATTCGCAGACAGATTTCACACATTTTCGGCATTAAAATATGGTATATGCAGTGTTACACGTTCACTTAATGTTGCTAAGATATCTAGCAATATATAGTATAAAGTCTACGGAGAGGTTGAAAATCCTTATATTAGGTACATGGGAACCAGGAGAAGTAGATGCCCGATTTTATCCATTTTAAGGCCATGGACACACTGTTATCAGAAAGAAACGCTCTCTAAATTTCAAAGATATAACTCATATATTGGCCATTATATATGGTATAAAGTCTACGGGAAGGTTGAAAATCAATATAATAGGTATATTGTGGCTAGGGGGGCTAGGGGTAGTATTTACCCTATTTGCACCATTTTGATACGAGAGTACATTATTATCATGGAAAGATACTTCTGCAATTTCATTACAATATCTTACATATTTACCGATATTTTCGATAAAAGGACAGATAGAGGCACTGAGGTCCTAATATTGGGTATCTGGTGGCTTGAGAAGTTATAATCCGATTTCCAGTAATTTTACGCAGAAGATGGCGTATCTTGAACGTACTATTCCTGGGAAGCTTTATTCCAGTATCTTAATTGATGTTCGATTTATCTACTTTAGAGTGAAAGGATCAGATGAAACATAAAATTGTGTTATATGAGAAGTAGGGGTGTTTTTTATCCGATTTCATCCATTTTCGCAATGTGACATAAGAATGCAAACATAATATCACGTACCAAATTTTGTTGAAATCGGTTAAGGTGTTCTTGAAATATGGGATTTCTCCTAAAAGCGAGTGGTGCCACTCCTATCACCAAAATTTTACACGGATTCCTATGGAACTTTCCGTGTCATATTTGCTGCAAGATTTAATGTTTCTGACGTGTTCCTTCAGCGAGCACTTTACCTGTTTTCGATTAATGGCATTTTGTGGGCATGGCAGATGCCAAATTACGCCCATCTGCATTGCCAACCGTCTTACGGTGACAAGGAACTCGTCTTCCAAGATTCATCAAAATATCTTGATTTTTACTCAAGTTATCGCTTGCACGGGCGGACGGAGGGACGGACAGACAGTCACTCAGATTTCAACTCGTCTTTTCATCCTGATAATTTATATATATTATATAACTAATATATATCTATATCTAACTCGATTAGTTCTAAGTGTTACAAATAACCGTTAATGCATATATATATACAAAATATTTAGTGTCCATATATATAATATATATATATTAATTATATATATTTTTTATATATAATATATAATTATATATATTATATGTATAATATTACATATTATATATATTATATATAAAAAAATATATTACATATATATATTTTATACGTATTAATCTGATACACTCGAATTTGGCCCTTACTAAGAACTGTTTGTCTGAAAACGTCAAATGCATACCTTTTTACGAATATTCTATATAAAGGTTATGCCCTAAATATAGAAAAATTATGGAAGCGTTGAATTGGGTGACACTAAATATTTTGTACTGTAAAAACCCTCTATTAAACCAGTAAGGAAGGGCTAAGTTCGAGTTCAACCGAACATTTTATATTCTCGGAATGTACCAACTCAAAGGCTGGGAAATACTTTCAAATGCTCGCAAACTTTATATTAAAAATGTTGCGAAGAATTCAACATTCATTATTCGATGAAATAGTGACTGAATTACAATCGTGTTTGGTATTTTGTTAACTTATATTAGAGTTCATTGACTTACGTACTCTCATTACTACATTTTTCATCTTGTACGAGATATTATGTTAAAACCTACCAAATGAACTGAAATAATATATGCTATGTAAACCCTACGAAATTTGTTTAATTAAATGTATTCTTTTAAGAGGAAAAAGCCAAGCAGAGAAATGGGAATGATTATAAAAGGAATATAGGTCTTAGACCAATTTATTTCAATTAGATTTCACCCATTTTCACACTGCAATATGAGGATGCAAATGTAAGTCGTTCCTGAGGTACAGGGCTTCAACTAAAGTTGGGCGGTGCCAAACCCATTATCTAGTTTTTACACCGATTCCTTTGAAACCCTTAAGCACCACCTTGATTGTGAAATGTGTTGCTTTTGACGTACTTATTAAGCATTTAAGCAGTAGTTTTCAATATTTCCATTATATGGGGATTTTACCCATTCTCCATGTGTGAGAATATGCTGAAAGGATTCGTTCTCAGCAAGTTTGGTTGATATAATTTTAGTGGCTTCGCGGTTAAAGATTTTCACGTTAAACCTATTAGGGTAGGGCTACACTAACTTTTTAAAAATTTTCAGCCGAAAAGTGCCCTCTCCGCTAGATCCTCCCTACAAAATTGGGGTTTTGTATTTTATTTTCGAGCTTCCTTACGTCCGACCGTGCAAGCGATAACTTGAGTAAAAATTAAGATATTTCTATGAAACTTGGTAAACGCTCTGTGAAAAATGTGGTATATAAAGTGGTGTAACTTAGCTCGAAATTGAGATATTATTGTTACTATTATTGAGATACCAAGCTATAATTTGGTACATTGGATCACAGTATTAAGAGCTTAAGCGTTTCAAAATGTCTTAAAAATTATGCTTGGTCCTGCCCCCTAGTAGATTTCCTGACATATCTCACAAACTACTTAAGCTATATCAATCCTCATACAATGTGCAAATTTTTAACGAAAATATCGGTCAACCTGTGAGATTTGTTATAATATAATAATATAAAATATAATATATAATATAATATATATTATGATAATAGTGTGCCCTTGTGCATAAAATGGATAAAATCGAGTAAATATTTCCCCTAGTCCTCATATACTTAATATAAGAATTTCAAACTTCCGGTTGGCTTTGCACCATATACATCGATCAATTTGAAGGATATCTTAGAAATTTAAGTGAACGTATAATATGGGATATATTATAGTTTAATGCCGAATTATTACAGCTATAAGAAGCGATAAAGAAGCGATAAAGAAGCGAACAAGCTTGAAATCATTTTCGACAACATACATTTATGTATATACAAATATGCTATGTATATTCTTTTATAAATATGTGCTGACAAGCGTTGTTTAACATACGGACATATAATGTACGTTCTTAGAATAAAAACGTTTTCACATATATAACATATGTCGATAAATAATTGCATTAATAATTTTTTTATTGCAATCAAAATGTAAATACATGCATATGTAAATATATTTAATATACAATATAAAAATATTGTATGTGAATACTGATATCCATAATTCATCGAAAATGTTTCAATTACAATGCATAAGTTTTCTAAGTTAAAACCATAGTGATTACAAAGCTGACTTAATTTAAACATTTAAAAAACCGACTCAGGAAGCAATACCATAACTGCAAGGCTGTCATAGCAATCTTCTTAAAAGTGGACGGCAACCACGCTTTTATGTATTATATTTTTTGAATATTTTGAATGCCATATGCTTATTTGCCTTTATAATCAGTACTTTTGCTATATAAAGAGTGTTTCGTGAAACATATTGCACAAAGTATAATAGTTTTGTTCACCTTGCGGTTATATATACAGATTTACACATATCGAAATGATCAAAATGCTACAACTAAGTCACAAATCTTGCCACAAAGCTCAAATTCAGTACAGAGAATCATAGTAGGAAGCGGCATCTATGGTTTGAGACTCAAAATGGTGTGCGTAGCTCAGCTCTCTAATGAGTTTAAAGGATATATCTCACAAACTACTGAAGCTATATCAACCAAACTCAATACTTAATTAAAGCTAATAATTTAAGTGTGGAAAACTTAAGTTTACATATTTTTTCATGTATACTGTACGTATTTTGTTGGTGAAGGGTGAATGGGTGAAGTCTAATGTTTTTTATTATTCTCGTTTACTGTATGCCGAATATATACGATAATGTATGAATTTTCATGTTATAAAAGCAAGAATGTATGTTCTCAAGCTTGATATAGTTTAATTTCAAAATTAGAAAATAAATAAATTTAGTTCGTACTTTTCCATATCCCCAATAAATCCAAAGTGATTTTCGACCTTCCAATGACTTGATACCGGATACATCGGTCAATATGTGTGATATTGTAGAGAAATGAAGTGGACATATTTTCATGATCCCAATGTGGTTTGGTGTAAAAAATTTATGAAATTGGGCCATTACTTGGTAAAGCCTATATAATAAGCCATATATAATTTTGTGATTTCCGCCCCTCGGATTGACCTTATGACGCAAATGTACATTAATATTGTACCTTTATACGCCAATTATATGAGGAATTTATAGTGATTTTATAGGCATTTTAGTCGTAGCGCAAGTTACTAAGACACCAATTATGATTCTAACCGACCCACTATTTCATGCATTAAGGATGTTTGAATTCATAAACAGCATTTTTGCCACAAAACTTAGCCCTTCATTAGTTCTTTTATTTTGGTGCCTTTTTGCTAATTTTTTTTCCAGAATTTTGCAGAAAATTAATAATTTAAGTATCAATCAGGGTAATGCAACACTCACATTATTTTCACAAAGTCTGATTAGCACATAATAACCCAAAGTTCGAGGAGCATACCTCTACACTAAGATATGGCCTGATACGAAGAAGGGAAACAACAGTGACATACTTCAATTTTGCCATCCCTCCAAATGAGTCTTCTTTCTTAATAACAGCAGCTGATAAGTAATTTCCATTCGATTTCCTGTTCAAAGCTCAATGCTGTCGTTGCCCCGCGATTCTAGCAAAAGAAAATATAACCCACAATTTTGTGATTAGTAACGTTAGTAACAGGTAGTTGGTGAGAAGAAAGGCAGGGAAAAGGATTCGGTTGAGGTGGAAGTGAAAAAATTTATTAACTGGGATTGGAGTCGAGACAACTAATCAAAATGAGACTAAGGATATATATAATACACATAATATATATAATGATTACTTATATGTGAGTATTATCTATTACAATTGTTTATTTCAGTAAGATTAGGATGTTACAATTCAAATATATAGTGTTAAAGAAGTTATATTCAGACTGTTAAAATTGCATTTTCGGTATCTAAATTAATTATTCTAAGAAAATAAACGAATGTTATATCACATATTATAATCATTATAATTTAAATCATATCAATCGTTTCTTTCACCTATTTGTACGGTCGAAGTCTGATATATATCCATAAATCTCCGGAGTATTGATGGGTATAACTAAGTTCAGACACCAACAATAACAATGATAAATGGATTAATTCCATTATTTTATCTTGAAACAAAAGTTAATATTAAATCCATTACAGACATTAATCAACCTGTAAAGTTAAAAGTCTGGTTGTGTTAAATCTATAGATCTGGCGGCCAATTAACCCGTCACTCCACTCCTTTTGACATCAGACGCCCTCAGAATTTTTGATGCAGAAACTGAATAGTTTGATTCGCAGAGCAACATGGTAAGTCATCTAGTTTTAACTAGTAGCCGTCAAGACCTTTTTGATGCAATTGCGGACGGATATAAGAACGAGTATTCATCGATATTGATTTCCATCGACTAACACGTTATGTTTCGGAATCTATGATCCAATAATGTTTTTTGCATAAACACTGGCACATACAGTGACTTTTCGGTCAGACAACTACATTTCATGGGTTTCGAATGGTTTTATCATTATATCACATATATCATATCTTTGACAACATCTACGTTGACTTAGCACATCTGATGACAATTTTCAATGTGTGCATTTGCTAAATCACGTGGAAAGATGTTTGAAGAAAGATGAAATGAAAAGTTCCGCAAGTTTTCGTATAATTACATACTGATCGATTATTTTCATCACGGTAACAGCTTACCGTCCTTGAAAGTAGAACAAGCGAGATTGTCAATAATAAAAAGCAACCCGTCAGTTTCAGAATTAAAGCAATAACTAATAGCGCTTTCTTGTCTCACAAAAATTTTGCACTTATTTGGTCCAATTGTGTTTTCTTTCCCAAAATCGCTTCAGGTTCATTTGTTCTTTTCTTAAAATATTGCATTCTAATCCGGAAAAAGTGCAACATTTTCCACTCTTCTCAAAACGTAAGAGTGAGAGTTGCGCTGAAGAATTTTCCTGAATCAATTCTTATACTAAATATAATGAATTGATCAGCTTTATTAAGCTCAATGATGGAAATTGCGAATGAGTTTTTAGATTTATTCTCATCCTCATCTGAGAATGAAATTGGGATACTAGTTATTTTAAGAGAATCTCTACCTAGAGTGAAAATATTTCTAGAAGGCATTGCGAACACTTACTCAAAGTCTTAGATAAAACAAAAAGTATTAACTGAGAACCATGTTTAGTTTATATTCGTAAATTGCAGTTTATTAATTTTACCAGCAATTACTTGCTCGCCTTTTCTATACAAATAATTTTCCTATATGAACGAAAACAATCAAACATATGATCCATTTTTTTGTTCTCTTATCATGTAAAAAATGCAAAAATTTTTACAGGGTATTATGCAGCATTTATATAATGTTGCCATAAAATAAGGAAACATTTTCATTGAGAAAAGAAAACGCTATAAATTAAAGGCCTTCTGCAAGACTAAAACAAATAATTAGATATTAAGAAATTGGAAATCGAATTTCAGCATTTTGAATACACACTATTTAAATTATAGGATAATGCTGTCTATAACTCGAAGCAATTTTTTTCGTGTGAAACTTTCTTCTACCATATTGTAGATTATAAAATTCGAACTATAAGTTTGTGGAAATTCACTTTTCCCATCAGCCACAATTCAATCACATCTCAGAATGCAATTTACTTCGGAACAAGAATCAATAAGACAAATTTTCACAATTAACCTGAAATCAAAATGCATGTTTCCTGGCTCGACAGGTAGTCGACGCTGACCACGAAATTGCACTTTTATACTCCCGCAACATATTGCTACAGAGTATATTAGTTTTGTTCACCTAACGGTTGTTTGTAACACCTAAAACTAAACTGGTTAGATATAGACATATATAAATGATCAGGATGAAAAGACAAGTTGAAATCCAAGTGACTATCCGTCCGTCCGTCCGTCCGTTCGTCCGCCCGTGCAAGCGATAACTTGAATAAAAATTAAGATATTTTGATGAAACTTGGTACACGTGTTCTTTGTCGCCGTAAGACGGTTGGTATTGCAGATGGGCGTGATTGGACACCTGTTACGCCCACAGAATGCAATTAATCGAAAACAGATAAAGTACAATAACTAAGCAGCAAATTAAGATATAAACATTTTATTTGCTATAGAGGATCCTAGTAGGGTGGGGAATCTGTGGGAAAAAATGTTTGTAAATTTGGGTATGACCCCGCCCTCAATAGGTTTAATATATATATCTATGAAACCATTCAAGCTATATCAATCAAACTTGCTCCGACTAAGTTTTTCTAGCATTTCTTCCGATACTGATAAAATGAATGAAATCGGATAACAATCTTACCACGCCAACCTCCCATACAAAATTTATGTTGAAAACTACCTAAAGTGCGATAACTCGCTGAAGGAACACGTCAGAAGCATTAAATCTGGCAGCAAATATGATAGGGAAGGGTTGCATAGGAACCCGTGCAAAGTCTTGGTGATGGTCGTGGCACCGCCCACTTTTAGGAGAAATCCCATACCACAAGAACGCCGTAGGCGATTTCAACAAAATTTGGTATATAGCATTATATTTACATTCTTATGTCACATAGTGAAAATGAACTAAATCGTAAGTTTTAATTTCAATTTTAAGTTTCATCTGATCCTTCATTTTAAAACAGATAAATCGAGCAGCAATTAAGATACAAAAATCAAACTTTGCATAAATACTGCCTCCAGTATATGTCATCTTATGCATAAAAATAGGCGAAACCGGATTTTTACTTTTCAAGGCACCAGATAACCAATATTAGGACCTCAGTGCCTCTATCTGACTTTTTGTCGAAAATATCGGGAAATCTGTAAGATATTGAAATGAAATTAGAGGATTATCTTTCCATGATAATAGCGTTCTCTGGTATTAAAAATGCGCAAAATTGTGTAAATACTACGCCTAGCCCCCATATACTTAATATACAGACTTTCAACCTTCCGGTAGACATTATATCATATATAACGGTAAATCTGTAAAATATCATAATGAAATTCGAGGATTATCCTTCCATAATAATAATGTGTTCTGGTGTCATAAAGGGGGAGAATCGTGTAAATACTCCCCATAGCCCCCATATACCTGATGTAAGGATTTTCAACCTATGGGTAGACTTTATACCATATATTTCTGTCAATATGTAAGATATTTTAGCAAAATTAAGTGAACGTGTAACATCGGATATACCATAGTTTACTGCCGAAAATGTGTGAAATCTTGACTTGAAGACTTTATGCCGAATATGTCGGTCACTGTGTGAGTTACCTTCCCAAAAATGCGTTCAAACTTGTTCTCTAATATACTTGAATAATGAAAAAAGTTAATGTGATCAGCGCAAATCTTCCTCTATCCAAAAAATGCCCGACATAATTCCCGACTTTCCATCTGAGTTTAAACCGTTTATGTTGGTCAATATGTGTGATAATTTAATGAAATTAAGTGGAAATGTTTTCCTAAACATAATGTGATTTCGCGCTAAATATGAAAGAAATCGGTGTAGATCATGGTCTAAACCCCTTATTCCTAATATAATGATTTCTTTTTCTCTGGTTTACTTTTTCCTCGTGTATTTAATATATTCAATTAAGCCACTTTGGTTGAGTTTGTATCGCATATATCACCTTTGAATTAATTTGGTACATTTTAGTATAAATATCTCTGACACGAAGCAAAATATAGCAATTAAAGTACATGAGTCTATGACCTGTAATATAAGTTACTAAGATACCAAATATGATTGCAATCCTTTGACAACTTCGTTGGATAATGAATGTTGAATTCTTCCGCAACATTTTTAATATAAAATTATGCCAGCACCTGAAAACATTTCCCCGCTTCTGATCCTTGTACATTGCGAGAGTATAAAATGTTCGGTTACATCCGAACTTAGCCCTTGCTTACTTGTTTTCATTTTGCATTAAGCCATTTTCACGTTGCCAATCACTTCCTCTTCGATGTTTATTCCATAAGGTTCGTTAATTTTCAACGGCCGCATGTAGTCACTCCATGAGAATATAAATGCTACGAAACTTTATTATTACTCTTTGCTTCCTCATTTTTATATCATTATTCATTTATCAGCTCCCTTTTAATAGTAATAGTAACAAACACACTTAGTGGTAACACGACTTTTGAACTCTTGCAACATGTTGCAACAGAGCATATTTTTTTTATATTCACATCACGGTTGTTTTGTTTTGTTGTTTGTATATATAAATATATTATACAATATATTACATTTATATTATATAAAATTTATATAATATAATATTTATATAATATACATATATTATTATTATATAATATATATTATACATATATATACATAATAATATAATATATATGATATATATTTATAAATGATCAGGATAACGGGACGAGTTGAGTTCCGAGTGACTGTCTGTCCATTCGTCTTTCCGTGCAAACGATAACTTGAGTAAAAATTTAGATATCTTGTTAAAACTTGGCACCCATGCCTCTTGGCACCCTGAGGAGGATGATATTGCCTGGTATGGTACGTAAATGGAGGATGAAGCTTTTAAAATAAAACAAAATATTAAGAATTAAAAAATGATTCAGTTTGTCGTACTAAATGAAAATTAATATACATATATAGATATGTACATATATATAGCTTTATGGAAAATTGTGTAACAAAAGAGTACTGTGAGACTGCCCACGTTATGTAGTGTGAAAATTAAAAATTTTTTCGTTGAGTTAGTATTCTATTAACTTTCAGAGCCTTGTGTTATGTTTAGTTTTACTAAGCGAATCAAAATAATCATCTAAGTAGTTTACAACAAATATGATTCTACAACGATAATTTTTCACTAGCCAACCAGGTCAATATTTGAAATTATCGGAACATTTTTTCTTGTGGCGGTGATGTATCTGCCAATATCAATATCCAGAGTAAGATTTCTGTGTGTATACATGTCCCATCATAAAAACTTTTTTCTGTGCATACAGTTTAAGGGCAAATATTTAAATTAATTTCGAGGAATGTCCAACCGCAATTAATTCTGGTGTAACATTCCATTTATTTACAATTTTTAAATGTATTAATTTTTAATCATGAGTTTAGAGTAATAGTATTGGCGTAACACATTAAAGTGTTGCGGGCGAAATTGTTTCGTTTATTAAATTCTTTGAAAAGTACGAAGTGTTCGCCTAAAATTGCTTAATGAAATACTCCACACAGAAAACTTTCAAGTAGCAACATATATACGTACATAAACGTCAATAACTTGTTCAACGGTTTGAAGTTTATTGCATGATGGACATCCCAGATGGTGCCGATTTAATTAGAATAGATGTGAAATAACCAATTCAGAAAAATAGTTGCCCTGACCCCCTACAAGAATAATATTCTATGCACATAGACATCAACAGAACAATAAATCGTAAAAAGTTGTACTTCGAAAGTACCTTTGTCTTACCCAAATAAGTTATTAATTTAGTTCAAATAACTTTTCGAATTTAACAATGCTTTGTGTAGGATTGTGCAGAATAATTTTTCTTGGGTAACTTGTATAAGCACCTGAAAACAATCTTAGGTAATTCGGAGTGGCCTATCACAAATTTATTGAATTTAATGAAGGCTTTTCAAACAGAACTAATTTTGGTTTAAAGGTATGCTATGTTTATGCCTTAATTTTGCTCCTCCAAAAGATATTCATTATTCTGGTATCAATTTATATAAATAGGTTGTATAATTTATTCAAATATGTGATAACTTTATATGACTCACAATGATAAAGCTTAAGTATTTGTAAGAAAAGATTTGGAAGCGGTTTTAGGTGTATAAACCCAAATATATTATTTTTAATAAAGCCGATAATTGGAATATATTATATTAAAAATTAGTATAAAGAATTTACAAAAAGTTAATTAAAGAAAAAAGCTGCATACATGGAAAACAAACTGTTATTCTGTCAAAATTGTGATAAGAAAATGTGGAAAATTTCAAAACAAACCAAAAATCATATCAGCGAACTGAAAATACACGGCAAAGTCCTAATAAAAGATAGACTAATAGAAGACAAGGAGTATATTGCAAATGAATTAAATAACTCCTCTATTAATAATATTAGACTATATATGAAAGAGCAGTGCAAATAATTTTGATTTAAACCTCAAATAAATGAACACACTGAAACATTCAAATTCGGTAAAGTATCATGTGATGATATATGTATTTCTAATTGTGTGGTTGATTAAAAATAAAATTGAAGTTAGAAAACTGCTAACCCATGGCATTCTAAAAGATTCCATTGAATGCACGGCATATTCTTATGCAACGAAAGCACGGAGCATTGCTTCTAAATATTCTGATTCAAAAACTTAAAAATAAAATATTTCTGATATATAATATAATACGAAATATATAACGATATTTTTGATGCAGTAGAATGTTGTAAAAATGCATTATTGATACGAATGTTACATATTCAAAACTACAAAGCGATCTAAATAGATTACATAAATGGTTATGTGCAAATGGGCTTAATATAAATGTGACCAAAACAAAATACATGATTATTAGCCGGAAAAATATAAGGAGTGTGATTCGTTTGAATTTAAAGTAAACAATGAAATATTAGAACCTGTAAAATAATAAATAACCATAATACAAGAAAAATAAATTTACACTGCCATTATTCAGAACTGAAGTAGACAAACAAAACCATTTTTATAAGAGTTTTAGAAATTTCAATGAATTAGCGAACGAAATAAAAAATTGTACAGATATTGGAGTTTTTAAAACACGACTTTATGAACAGTGTAAAACCTTATCCATAAAATGCAATTTTTTAAAATTTATTGTAAAATTTGTTTTAATTTTAAATTAGGTTTAGGTCGTAATAATAATCAATAAATAGTACAGGTAGCGACTATTATTACTCCTAATTATAAAAGATTAGTCTAAAAAGATTATAAAATCTTGTACCACTGACTTCAGCAACTAAATATTAGTATATTAGTTTCTCTTATTCATTTTTATTCATTCTTATTCATTTGGTTCTTTTGATCGCTCGACGAGACAGAATGTGTTCTAACCCGCTCAGCATAAAACATTTCACAAAGCGATGTCAACTAAAAACTAAGGGAAATTCTCATATTGATTCCTGTGAAGCCCTTTAGTACCATCTTGGCTGTAAAATTTAATGCTTCTGAGATGCTTCCTTATTAAATAATCACATTTTTAGTAGTTTTTAACATAACCGTTATATGAGGCTAAATGTGTTTATTATTCGATTTTAGCAATTTTTCCACTGTCTGAGGAGGTGCCGGTATTTGTTCTCAGCATATTTGGTTTAAATAGCTTTATATAGTAGTTTACATAGTGGTTTCTGAGATATGTACATTAAACCTATTAGGAGCGGGGCCACATTCAATTAAAAAATTATTTAGCATCAGATGTCCCTTTGTACTAAATATAATTTTAAATATCATTTTATAAGTTTTAGTTTAACGATATTTTGTGAGCGTAGCAAGAATATTAATCCGAATCACCATCTGTAATACCAACCTCCTTAGAACGCCAAGGAGATTGCGTATCAAGTTTTATCAAGATATCTCACTTTTCACTCAAGTTGTTGCTTACACGAAGAGACAGTCAGCCGATATTAAACTCGTCTCGTCATCCTGATCGTTTTATATACATAACTTTATATCTATCTCGATTAGTTTTAGGTGTTACAAACAACCGTTAGGTGAACAAAACTAATATACTCTGTTGCAGCATATTGCGAGAATATAAAAGTACTTATCCAAGTACAAGCCATAATTTCATCTACTAGATGATTAAAAAGCCGAAAAATACATGGAGGCAAAAAGTACACATAGGTTCTTATGTATGTGTATAAATATTTATGATTAGTCCACTTAGTTAGACTTAGTCTCACTTAATTTTTTGAAATATTACGTATCATATATGATACATATGACATATCATGAAGTATAACAATTAAATATTACAGCTCTATTACGTATCTATAATCACGCGGGTATAATTGCCGTTCCACAACAGTATACCAAAATTTACATTACGAGTGGATACCGACTACCTACAAACTGAGACGGAAATCGTTATTTCGTGTATTTTCGATTACTATCAACCGCTGCTACCAATGCTAAAATGTCAAATGTCGAAACTGAAAACCAATGATTTACGATTTATGTCACATGTTTTAACAGTTCTGCCTAATAATTAAAACAGTGCTTCCCAAAATTGTAAACTCAAGGTCTACGTTTTCAGGTACACTGGCTTTAGTAGCCATACGAAAAGTATAATCCTGTTAAAATATCCAACGCTAGTATAGCGGCAAAAATAATCAAATAGTCTTCTGAAGTAGGGGTGCCAATACATAGTTGCACTGATATTCTTCGGTGATTCTCCTTCTTCGGAATTCTCGATTTATTATTTTTTTTAATACTTCGCTTTAAATTGAATCTTAATTGAATCTTTAAATTGAATCAGCTCTTTTATAGCTCATTTACATAAAAACGTATGCACCTTAGTCAGTTGAGTGTGACGTATAGATTCTATTAAGCATCCCAGCAAATCCTGTTTGGCCGAAACTCCAATACTGTACAATTTTACTTGTTACTAACACACCGACTAAATATTTTAAATGAGTAAAGAGTCAATCCATTATCTTTAGTTTGTTTAAAAAAAAAAAACCTTTTTTTGTTATTAAATTTTGATTTACTCATAGTTTTTTGTTTGCGAAGAGAGTTACGAATGGTTTGTGCTATAACTGCACTGTAACACCTCGATATTTAATTAATATATTGCTAATTTTAGTGCAGAAATTGTTGGATATTTACACATTCCTCTCACTATAAACGACACATCCCTGGATGACAGTTTGTGCCCTTTTCTCACTGTCCTATACATTTTAAACTTTTTAAATATGTATTGCACGGTTGCATGACTACGGTTTCTTATTTTTGCAATTTCCTGTAGATTACAACAGATTCAATTGATGTAATTTCAACATTAATGCAAACAACATTGCTGCAATTTCAAAGCCCAATCGCGAATATCATTTCTTTTTTGCCAATTTTGTCCGCCTATTTCAAAAGAATATAATTTAACTCTTCAAGTCGACGTTAAAATTTAAAATGATGCTTATATAAAGCAAGATAAGACAAACAAAGTTTCTACGAATTAAAATATGTACTATAAATGACTGTAATTTCAATGCTTACTTAGTAAGCATGGTATATGAACATGAATTTAAGAGAATTCTATTTTCTAAGTTTCTTCGTAATTCTCAATATTGTCAATAATAAGTCAAGTAATAATAAGTCAATTCTTATTGTAAAATCATTATCGTTGGTTAGTAGTAGTTATGCATTTGTTTTAGGGACTTCTAATTTTAGTAGAAAAAGGCTTTATTCAAATTAAAATAGGATGAATGGAAACGAATTTTGCTGACTGTATTTTAATTTGAACTTTTTTACAGATTCTTTCAGCACTTATGGATTGGCGAAACGAATTGGATTCGATGGAACGAAACGAAGTTATCAAAAAGATAAATATTTACTTAAACATTGCATATAGCAGTATTGTTGCATGAAATTATATTTCGCACTGATTGTGAAAGTTACTTTTAGCGGGTTTACTTCTGTAATCCAACTCTCCTTTTCCAAAACTCACTTTCTGTGTGATTACATTCTGTACATTATACAATTAAATTATCATCAGCGATAATACACACTGACTAAATTGGTACGTAAATATGCAAATCATCCACAGTCCACAAAGGAATTAAATTTGCGAACTAATAAAATTAAAATATTGTTAGTTTCCTATAATTATATATTATCATCATATCATCATCATATTATATATTATATGAAATAAAAGTCCTATATCTCAAAAACACGATTGACATGAAGCAATGTTGGTAAAGTCTCGGGGCACAAATGACGATTATAAATATGAAGGAAAGTTTGTAAGACGTATTTTTTCTATTGTACTATCGTGTTATCATAAAAAGATCATGATCTTAAAAGAACTCTTCGACAGTGTTGCACTGTTTCTGAGTGCATACACAAACAACATATAGCTAGAATAGAATAGCTAGAAATTAACATATAATATATATGAACATATTCTGCATACGTATGCAAATTAAATTATAAGCAAATACGAATATATATATACACACGGTATTGACTACACGTGTAGCACTGCTTATCTTTAATACAATAAAATTAACAATAAACAAGTAAGGAGAAACTCTCGCATCTTAAGCCAATTTCAATAGTAAGAGAGGTTAAAATTGAATGTCAGATATTTTCCAGGCAATTTTTAGACTGCAGACAACAACTTATATTTATTTCTCCAAATTCTAATATAAAGACATTTAAACAAAAATCTGTTAACTAACAAAGAATTAAATAAATAAGGAAGGGATAAGTTCGGCTGTAACGCAACTTTTATACTGTCGCAAATCAAAATTTTAGAATATATTAAAGAACGTTGCGTAAGCATTCAACATTCTTTATTCGACGAAATTCTGATTGGATTATAATCATATTTGGTATCTTACTAACTTATATTTAAGTTGTATACTCCCTTGGTTTCAATGCTACATTTTGCTTCGTGTCCGAAATATTTATATTAAAAATAACCCAATTAACTGAAATGATATATTTGAATATAAGCTCAGTCAAAAGGGCTAAACTTAATGTATATTAGGAGAGAGTCAACCAGAAACGGATATCATTATATTAGGAATAAGCTGCTTAGACCCGATTTCGTTCATATTTGGCGCTAAACTACATTATGTTTAAGAAAACATTTCCATTTAATATCATTAAAATGTCACGTATATTGACTACCATAAACGGTTTAAGGTCAGCAGGATAAGGAGAGCTGGGCTAGGGGAAATTCTTGACTTATTGCACTAACTTTTGGCATGACTCATGTACGCTAGAGGACATGTCTCCAAGCAATTTTATGAAGCTAAATCACACTGACCATAAACTCTGCCAGAATAACGAAAATCATTATATGTTGTATATTGAAGCTGGGATAATTTGTTAGCCGATTTCACAAGTTTGGGTTTAAACTATGGTAACTATTGGTCGATATATACGTTATAAAGGCATATAGCGGCTAGGAGTAAGATTTTACTTGATTTTGTGGAATTTAGGCGCACTGACGTATTATCAGAGTTGTTTCTAACACTTAAAACTAATCGAGATAGATATAGGGTTATATATAAATATATACACGATCAGTATGACGAGTTTAATTCCGCGCTACTGCCCGTCCGTTTCCCCGTCTATCCGTGGAAACGATAACTTGAGTAAAAATTTAGATATCTTCATAAAACTTGATACACGTGTTGGCGCTATAAGAAGGTTGGTCTTACATATGGGAGTAATCGGATAACCTCAACGTCCTCCGAATTCCATTAATCGAAAAATTATAATATGTAATTTCAGTATTCAAGATCAATCTTGTGCTTTTATGCAGTGAATCGCTGTAGGGAGGGGCATCTGTGATTTTAATAATTTTTAAATAGCGTGATTGGCCTTGGCCGTATTTGGCTTGATGTACATATATCGCAAGTCACTAAAGTTACATTAGCCAAACTTTCTCAGAACAAATACTTTTAGTACCCCTGCAAAATAGTCTCCATTCGATATTATGAACTCCTTCCAAATGTCGAAACACTTGTCCAAATCGATTTTTGGGATTGCCTTGCGCTTTTTAACCGTACGTTTTTAATGGCATCTATACTTGTAAAACGATGACCCTTTAAAGTTCCTTTTATTTCCGGAAATGGAAAAAAGTCACGCGGAGCAATTTCTGGCGAATATGGAAGCTGGAGCATCGTTAAAGTATCGTTTTTGGCCAATAAATTACGAGCAAGCAACGAAGTTTGAGCAAAATTGACCAAGAGTGAGCAAAAGCCATGAATTGTTTTTCCACAAATCGCATTGCTTCACGCAAACGACGTTGAACTTACCTTCAAGTTCTCTTATTTCTTCTCTTTATTGACCGTTTGACCTAGAGGCAAGAACGTATTATACACTATGCCATTAAAGTAGGAGAACACAATCGAAGAACATTCCCGTTATTTTCTGAACACACTTCGTACTCTGGGTCAAATCGAATCACAACCACGCCCATCTCCAATATAAAACTTACATTGAAAAACACTAAAAGTGCGTTATATCATAGAAGAAACAAGTCAGAAACAATAAATCTTACGGTAAATATGGTAAGGAGGGCGTACATGGAAGTCTGTGTAAAAACTGGTTGAAAATGGTGGTAATCCGTCTTTATATTTTAAAGCCCCCAGATACGGAGTACGTGGACCTCGGTGCCTATGACTGACCTTTCACCGAAAATATTGGTCACTCTATGAGTGAATAATAAAATTCAGAGAACGTCTTTCTCTGATAATAGTGGTAATAGTTTTCCCTTATATCGAAAATGGAAAAATCGGGTCAGTAATTCCCCTAGCTTCCACATATCTAAAATAAAAACTTTCGAGCTTACGGTGGACTTTATACGATATGTATTGGTCAATCTGCGAGATGTCTTCCCCCAGCCCTCCCTATAGCTTATATCATAATTTTAAAAATTCCGGTTGACTTAATACAGTACATAGCGGATAATCTGTTATATATCTTAATGAAATTCAGATAACGTCTTTGCCTGCTGACAATGTGTTCTGCTGCCAAAAGTTCATAAGATCGGGCCAATACTTCCGCTAAATTCATATACCTAATACGAGAATTTTCAAAAATCCATGTATAGCGGTCACTATGTAAGATATCTTTGCAAAATAAATTTAGTTAATATGTACTCTTGAATATACTATAGCTTTGTAGCAGAAATGAGTGAAATCGATATACCGAATCTATGCCGAATATGCCCGCCCTATTTTGAGTTGACCAATACTGACTGGAAATCTGTTTTCGAGCATACTTTAGTTTAATGCCAAAAGCAAATATTACCTTCTCAGACTTTCCCCTAGCCCCAATGTACCCGAAATAGTGGTTTCCGACTTTCCTGCTGACCTTCAACCGTTAATATTAGTAAATGTGTGGAACATTTTAATGAAATTAAGTGTTTTCTTGCCCAAAATATAGTTTAGCGCTGAATGAGAATGAAATCGGTTTAGACCAAGGTCCCATACCCAAACACATACCCGTACCTCTAATATGATGATTTACGTTCCTCTGATTGACTTTTGCCTCAAATACATAATATATTAAATTTCGTCTCTTTCGTTGAGTTTATATCGCAAGTATCTGCACAGAAAATGTTTCAATATAATTAAACAAAAATATGTCGAATAATATTATATCCTTCAGTAATGAAAGTTATGCCTATTGTACCTTCCCACAGCACTAGTATCATGAATATAGATGATTTGTCTTAGTTAGATTGACTTTATGAGTACATAAGTCAAAGTCGATAATGATGCCAAATATGGTTCCAATCCATTCACAATTTCGTTGGAATATAAATGTTTAATCGTTACATTTTATAAACAGGTTTCCCAACACCTAAAAATATTACCCCACCGTTGATACTTGCGAATTGTAAGGATAAAAGGTTTGGTTACAACCGTTAACTTAGCCCTTCTTTACTTTGTTTATACTGAGGTTTATAAGTTAATTTTGAAAATGTTTGTGTTTAAATTATATATGAATATGAGACCTAATACTGGGCAGGAATCTTTTAAAACTAATGTTTATTATATATAATTTATCTGAGGAGTAGAAACCAAAAAATACCCAAGAAACACAATAAAAGTCTCACAACTTATTTCTTCCAATACGCATCAATACGCATCACTACCAAATGTTGTAAAGAATACGCATTTTGACAGCGCCCTCTCGAATCTTGAAACCTTGCAGCAGTTTTGCATCACAACAACATATGGGAGAATATGTACAATAAAAAGACACAGTTCTGTGTTCTTATTGAAATTGTTCCGCTTTGAGAGAACAATTGGCTTTTATAAATAAAAATTTATTCAGAAGTCGAAGTTGAAATAATATTTTCGGGGAATTCTAATTAAAATATTATAATTATTCTCTTGTAGTTATGATTTCCTCACCTATTCCATTTGAATAAGCACTCCTACTCATAGAATTACTAGTACATTTATTGATTGATTTCATCAAGAAGATCAACGAAAAGAGGGATGTTAATAACTAAGCATGCTTTCCCCCCATTCGTTAAAATTTCGTAAGACTTTCGTACGCTCATCTTGTGAACCAGAGTAGTGAACTTTTTTTGACGTAAACTAAGGAGAGTATTTCTATTTAATTTTAATTACATCTATTTATGATCTAAGGCCTAGATTCTCTAGTCATTTGTGGTGCGATGTTGTATGACAAATGGTGGAACCTACAAGGATGATTACTTTCGGAGGTTTACTATTATCTGCTGAGAGGGGACCGTAATTAGAAAAGAAATATTTGATATCTTCCATTAAAATGGATAAAACCCAAATTCCACGTAGTGGTAATGAGAAACACTAATTAATATACTATGTCGGTGGCCTTTGTTCTAAATATAATATGTGAAAGAGAAAATATAAGTAAATATAAATATATTAAACCTTCACACATACCCTTCTAGGTTAAACATCCTTCACGATATACAATGTTAATCCATAATTCATTAATGTTCACAGTTAATAACCAGAGGGACTAACCTTATTGATATATTAGTAAATTTCCTTATTAACGTTATTTGTAACCTTATTGATATATTAGTAGACTTCGGAATGCATGGATGAGAGGCGGTCGCTTTCTACTGTGTACATTTCTAAGAAAAATGTTCAGACCACGTACTATCTGCTGATATTTTTAGTGACAAAATAATAAATCGAGTTTCTGATGTATATTATAACATGTTCCGAGCAGTAAAAATATCCGCATTGAAATTAGTATGTTTCAGTCAACGCTCTAATTGGCTTATCACGCAATATCGAACCAAGGTTTTGGAACCGCTACTTGTGCAGCTCAAAAGTCTTACTCATGTTGCAAACAGAGACGCGTTGGTTATTGTTCCTGATTACCAACAGGGAGATTACAATCAAGTCCTTTATGTGGTCCCAACAATCGGTATAAACTCTATCAAAGGACGAAACTCATTACATTAGTTATATGATGGAAGGAGACAGAACCAGCAGACGAAAATATTTATATTTGTTGTAAATGGGTTAGAAGAACACAAGGACCAATTTCTTCGATTTATAGCACCAAACTACAGCTTTTGCAAAAAAAAAGACATTCAACAAATTTTATTAAAATATCATTCATACTGGTCCATATGGTCCGACCGATCGGGATAAAGTCAACCCGAATTAAAAAAATCGATATAGTATTTTCATTTTTGACATATTGCGGCTAGAGGAAGCAATATTAGTGAAATTCTCACTGCATTTCATTAAGACATCTCGCAAATAGACGAGCATTTTCTTCATAATGTCGGCCATAGACTCACAGCTCCTCACATTCTGTATCTGGGGGATAGAAAAGGCATAGACCGATTCTGACAATTTTTAAATGAGAGCAGACACACCTTAGAGGCATTATTTGTTCTAGGTTCTATTCCGATATCTTCAATGATCCTTGATTAATATATTGTAATCTGATGGAATTTAAAATGGTATCATACAGGAAGTATAAGTGGAGCCCATCTGATTACATATTTTTATTTTCAAACTATAACATAACGTCATAACAACTACAATACGACGTCAATAATATGTTATGACCAAATTTTATTGAAATTAGTCTAGTAGTTGCTCAGTTATGGCATTTCGCTTAAGAGTGGCCGGCGCCACGCCCTTATAAAATTTCAAATGGATTTCATAAATTTTCAAACATGATCATAAAATACTAAAAAGAAAATTTGCTATTCTTTTCCTAATTCAATTGTTTAAACTTAATTTGAGACTTATTTATAGTACTTCATCTTTTTCGATTAAAGTGGTGACAATGATTGTCCGATTTCACTCATCTGCAATAACAGTCTCGTAAGAGTACCAAAGAACCCGTATACCAAGTTTTATATTGGACGACTATATGCAAATCAATTCATTTCACCATCCTGATAATTTATATATACTCTATATCTATCTCGATTAGTTTTAATCGTTACAAACAACGTTATTTAAACAAACCTATTATAGTCTGTGCAACTTGTTGCGAAAGTATAAAGATAGACATCGCGACAAAAATAATTTAAAACGCGTTATAGAACATTAAATAATATTATATATCCCAACGCCAACGCCAAACATTAAATAATCCCGAAATTTTTATGAAATAAAGGCGTATTAAGGAATTGAGATGTCTATAAAATTTACCAAAAACATTTATCGACTGGAGGCCAAGTATTCTTACCAGATCAGAATTCCCACTAAATTAGTTGCTAAAGCAACAACAACAAATTTACATTCGGATCGTTTTCTCTTTGCTACAAAAATACGCTTAGTCTTCTGCATAAAAAATGGTCTTCCTAGTAACGCAAGGAAAGGATCATATCCTTAAGCTATTTTTAAGGAAACAATACTGAAAGTTGAAAAAAGAGACGAGGTATTTTGAACTAATATAAAACGATGATGGCAATACGAACCTTAAACGCAATGTTGGGCAACTTGGAAGCAAAGCTTTTTTCAAAATTCAGTAATTCATATATATTGTTAATCCAGCTTTGAGTCTTAAATATAAAGATCCTGTGAGAAGTAAAGCGGACTTATGAGCTATGTACTTACATACATACCAAGGTGGATTAGTATTTGTATTTATGCATCTCTCCAAATTGGTTAGAAATGAGCATCATGGGCCCAAAATCTGACAGAAAAAGGTTCTATACTTAAATTCATTCATAGTCTCAATCACTGTATAGTAAATAGCTGCTTTATAATTATTGAATGTATACAAATTAGAAGATAGAACTACCTATTTCCTCGATCGATTTCCTCCTTATCGAAAATAAATACTAAATACGCAAGTAGATATACTATAATATATCTATGCAAAATTAGGTATGCACATATATTTTAACTTAACTAAATAGTCTGAATCGGATTGCCTGGAGACTGTGCAAATTGTGCAAACATAATAGCAGCTTTAAAATTAAAATAAACACATGCATCAATAAATCACAAAATGTAGCGATGATTAATTAGCAAAAACTGTTTTTTCTATTGCGTGATAGTGTGTACTATTGAAATGTATTTGTTTGAAATAATTGAGAATTATTCCTCTGATAATTAAAAGTATGTTTTATTAAAAGCGTTAATGAATTTCCTTAATTGGTAAATATTATAATATATTTTGATACAGTCGTACATACATACATGCGCGAATTTATGCTGCCCCACGGCAGACATGTGTGCGTGTACCCCTACATCAAATATACTGTGAAGAAAGTGAAGAAAAAAAGTCTTAATATTTAGTAAATTTTGTTTATTTTCAATACCGCAGCGCTGCCAATACTACACATTTTGGAAAATATTTTTGCTTTATTTCTTCGCAGATTTTGTAGCATTTAGTAGTAGTCTAACGGAGTCAAATCCCGTTTTTAACTGTTTTCTCTTTCCTTGGGGCTCATACGCATTTATTTAACTAAGCCAACATTTATTGACTTACTATTTTGTGAAAAACTATGTGTATAGAATATTGTTGTTATAAGATGTTAATTCAGTTATTCGTCTAAAATTATGTCTTTATATCTATACGAATTAAGCTGCGATATCTTTTGTTCAATTTGATATTACTCAGTTTCTTATCATCATTACATCGGCACCATCTAAAATGTACGTTTCAAGCCGCTGAACGTAAGTGTGTGGTCTGTCCGAAAAAGTATCTCCGTTGTATTATGTTTATTAACACCTATTAAAGACTTGGACGATCATTGTTTGAATCAGTAACTGTCTATCGACCTATCACGACAATAAGAATGCAGAATAAGACAACAGGTAAGAAAGGTCTAACCGAAGATTTTATATTCTCGGTATGTGCAAGGATCAAAGACGGATCAATTCTTTGATGTGCTGATAAAACTTTACATTAAACAAGTAATGAACGGCTAGGTTCGGGTGTAACCGAAAATTTTCTACTCTCGCAATTTTCAAGGATCAAAACCGAGGGTATATTTCCAGGTGTTGACAAAACTTTATGTTAAAAATGATACGTTAGAATTCAGCATTCATTATTAAACGCAACTGTAATGGGATTTGGTATCTTATTAACTTATATTATAGGTCATAGGCTCATAAAAACAACGCAATTAACTCGAATGATATATGTGATATAATCTCAACCAAAAGGGCTAAACTGAATATATTATGTATATTAGGAATGGTCAACCAGACAATCGGAAATCATTATATTAGTGATATGGGATTCAGATTAAGGGGTAGACCGATTCCGTTCATATTCAGCAATAAGCCATATTATATTTAAGAACATGTCCACTTAATTTTATTAAAATACACACATGTTGTCCAACATAAACGGTTTAAAGTAGGGTGGAAAGTCGGAAATAGCAACATGGAATTTAAAATCAGCCTTAAAGTCGGAAATCCTTATAGCGGGTATATTGGAGCTAGGGGAAAGTCTGAACTGATTGCAACAACTTTTGGCATTATACAAGTATACTTGAGAAATTGTTTCCACCCAATTTTATGTAGATAACTCACACATGAACCGACATATTCGGCATGAAGTCTGCTAGAAGAACGAAATCATTATATACAGCGTATGGGAGCTGATGTAATTCGTTGACCGATTTCACACATTTTCGGCATTAAACTATAGTATATCCAATATTAGATGTTCACTTAATTTTGTTAAGATATCTTACATAAATAAGTTTGAAATTCTTATATGAGTTATATGGAGGCTAAGAGAACTATTTACAAGATTGTATCCATTTTAAACACGAGGAAATATTGTTTCATGAAAAGATACTTTCCGAATTTCTTGAGATATCTTTGCGATTTTGACTTACTCCATAATTAATTTTGATTATTCATAACTTTTGAGCTATTTGAGACTGGTATATTCCCAAAATTCAGACCAAAATCTGACAATTGATAGGACGTAGAACATCAACACGTAAAATTTCCAATTGCAGTCGGTAGAGGTTTATAACTGCACAAGTCCATGTTAACAGAATTATACAAGATGTCTTCGTCTCATGCCGACCTCTTTTCTTCCTGGAAAAAAGTACTACTAAGTTACTAAGCGAAATATTCTCGCTTAATTATAATGGGCAGTGCCCCGCGTATTATCTAATTTGTGAACTGATCTTCATGAAAGCCTACTGTGCTTTTTTACAGTTACTACACCATATCCAGGAAACTTGTTGCGTTTTCAATGTTTTCGATCAATTATAGATGAATAACTAACTACTATTATTATTTCGTATGCTAAACAAAGCCTGTCAGTACATATCACAGAAAGTACATAGCATATTTGTATTTGTGTATATATTTATGCTGTCCATAACTCTTTCAAAGAACTTGTTCGATTCCTTATCGATTCTTATAGACTTAATAAATTGAACAAACGCTCTTAACCAAAAAAACGATAAGCGAAAAAAAAAACAAATACTTACTGGCGTTATTAAATGATTTAATAACACATATAGGTTGCCAAAAAATAATAACATATTTACTTCCATAATGGCCGCCTGTGGTGCCTTTCTTATAGTGCCATACTCGACAAGCTTTTAAACGTGTATAAATACATAATCTTATGTATAAATACATAACAACACAAAAGCTTAAAAGCATCTTAATAGTTTTATGAACGAGAGGTTATTGTACTGAATCAGGATATGAAAACTTTCAAAAACCTTATTTTCAGACAAAGAAAATTGTACTCATACATAATTATTCAAAAGTTTTCTTAGTTATTATGTCATTTATACCATTATAGTGTTCAATTTTACGAATATGAGTACATATTGTAAGTATGTATCTACATAGATTTCACACATTTGTACTCGGCATAAATTTCGTCAAATGGCACAGAAGTGTCAAACGACGTTTAACGACGTCAAAACGGGCAATCAACGAAATAGTCGCAAGTATATGAGTGTATAAATGTAATTGAATGTGTCTTCAACATATATATATTATGAAGAAGTATTATAAAATGGAATTAAAAATATCACATGCAAATTTTATAGCGTAAGTAAATCATAACATGTAACATAAGAAATGATGACCTTTGGAAACAAAGACCACAAAGCTTTGGGAATAACAAATTTGTCTTCATGCTCAAACGAAAAAATAAAACAAATAAGTTCGTGCGCAACTAAACATTTTAATATTAGCAATTTGAAAAGTTCAAAAGCGAGGAAATATTTCCAGGAGTTGTGGAAACGTTACATTAAAAACTATGCTAGTTTTATTTATTTTCAAGGCGAAACCACTTTATGTTTAAGAAAACATGTCCACTTAATTTCATTAAAATATTACACAGTTTAAATTCCCAGTTTTTATTTTACAATTTTTAAAATTCACTTTTAAATAACGGTTTAAATTCAGCTGGAAAGTCGGAAAACACTATATATGGCATATTGGTGTATGAGGAGATCTGGACTAATCGCAATAACTTTGGTATTACTCAAATATACCTGAGAACATTGATCGACATATCCGCCATAAAGTCCAATAACATAACGAAAATAATTATGTGTTTTATATGCGGGCTGCAATAATTCATGTAACGATTTCATCCATCTTCGGCAACAAGCTAAAAAGTATATCCAAGGTAGTGCGTTCACTTACTTTTGTCAAGATATCTTCGACCGGAAGTTAGAAAATCTTTATACAAGGTATTTGAGGGTTAGGAGAAGTACTTAACCGATCTGATCCAGTCTTAGCAGCAGAGTACACTATTAACAGAAAAAGGTGAGCTCCGATTTTATTTTCGCAGATTGACCGATATTTTCAGTAAAAAGTCATCCATACTCACTAACGTCCTGATATTTATTAATTGGAGCGTGGAAAAGTTACCCGATTTCGACCATTTTGGGCAAAAAGGTGCCACGCCTTGAGTCCACTATGTGCGCAAAGTTTGATTCCGATTCTTTCACTGGTACTACATTTGCACATTGTAAAGTCAAAAGATCTGATGGTCAAAAAATCGGTAGAGTAGTAAAGGGCGGTGCAGCAAATAGCCACGCCCATTGTCCAATTTTTACACCTATTCCTCTATAGCCCTACATTACCAGCTTTACTATAAAATGTAATGCTATGACGTCTTCTCTTGGCGAATTATCGCAGTTTTAGTAATTTTCGACATAACCTCTGTATGGGCGATGGGCGTGGTAAAGCTTTAATATCACAGCTTTTTAATCACAGATGCGAATTCCTACTATGATTCCTTGTAACAAATTTAAGTTTTTACATAAAATTTCACCATTTCACCACCGTAGAAGTTGGTACATATAACAAGAAAAGTGACAGAGATTTCATTAAATTTCATGTTTGGACAGATGATCTTTAATGAACAGTTAATATATTATGAAACCGTATCGATAGCTTTATTAATACTTTTGATTGCCGTTCGTTAATTTTTAATTTTTCTTTGCCGTATTGTAAAAAAAAGTCCATTGCTGTAGTAAGTGTTGGTTTATCGCCTCTTTTATAAGCACATAAATGATGATGAGCGCGCACATATGTATTTCTTGGATGTCACGTGTTTTCGTGCTCGAGTTCGTATTGGAGGGATTCTTCATTGATGTTGGCGTCGAGTATTCAAGTTCTTCACAAACCTTATTATGCTTCCTTTGGGTGCGCTGTACTGCGTTACCGTGCTTCTGGCTGATATACAATTGATGACTCAGTCAGCAATATTTTTGATATTAATCTGTTGGATCAAACAAATTAACATATTAATTAAAACACAACATTCCCTACCACTTCCTCCAACTCTGGCACTTATAGACGCCCAACGGCTCCGTTTAGTACTCATGTTTTTTCTTTTATCGTCATTCATTATCTTTCATTTTATATGTGCACATAATTGGCTATAGAATGCGTTGAATAATATAATCTGAATTAGTATTATTTGGTGACGTAAAAAGATTTCCCCCGCCTTTGAAACTTGCAAATTGTGAGAGTATAAAATGTTCGAATACCCACGATCTTGACCCTTGACCCCACCTTACTTGTTTTTTTAATCTCACAACATGTTGGAACAGAGTATAAGTTATATAGTATAATAAATATATACATAGTATATAGTTATATAGTAGTTTTTAAAGTTTTGTTCATCTAACGATAGTTTACAACTCCTAAAACTAGTTGAGATAGATCTAAAGTTATATATACATAAATGATCAGGACGATGAGACGATTTAAATTCGGAGTGACTGTCTGTCCGTCCGTCCGTCCGTCGGGATCCCAAAAATATATAAAATCGGATCAATACCACTCCTAGCCCCCATATACCCAATGTAAGAATTTCAAACAAGCAAAAAGTAGAAAAGGTAAATGGTTAGCAAAATTACGTAAATGTGTAATATTGTATATACCATAGTTTAATGCCGAAAATGTGTGAAAGCGGTCTACGAATTATCCCAGCTTCCATATACTACATATAATGATTTTCGATAGCATGATGATTTTTTCTGATAGCAGACTCTATGTCGAATATGTCGGTCAGTGTATAAGTTATCTTAATAAAATTCTAGTTAGTTCTAACTAGTTCTATATTCTATTCTAGTTCTATATTCTAGTTTACTTGAGCAATGACAAAAGATAATGAAATCAGTCCAGACCTTCCCCTACTCATAACTATATTCCATTAATGTCATTAAAATATCACCCCCCCCAATATTGAACAAGAGCTAAGGTTTAAAGTTAGGTGGAAAGTCGTAAATTCCTATTTTGAGTATAATGTGACCACGGGCAGGTCTGGACTGATTGTATAGTATTTAGAAATTGGTGAAGTACGTCGATCGGTTTCACACATTTTCGAAGTTAAACTATAGCACATCCATATTATCCTTGAGTTAATTTTGTTAGGACATCATACATTTATGTATGTATGGTATGTATCGGTCACATACCGTATAACGCCAACCGGAAATTTGAAATTCTCATACAAGGTATATGTGAGCTAGGAGTAGTATTGATACGATTTTATTAATTTTGGTGTCACGACATATTATTACCGAGAAAAGATGCTATCTGTCTGCCATTAATATACCTTAACGATTGACCGATATATATGGTATAAAGTCAACCGGAAATTCGAAAATTCTTATATTAGACTTACTATTTTACCCATTTTCGACACAAGGGCACAGTATTTTCCGGCAAAGATTTGTTAAGAATTTCAATAATATCTCTGACAAATTGACCGATATTTTTGATAAAAAGTCAGCTATAGGCACTCGGTTAGCATATTCGGTATCTACGGACTTGAAAATTTATATTCCGAATCCGACATTTTTTAGACGTGAGATTGCATACTCTATGGCACTCTTTCTGCAAAGTTTTCTTTAATATCGTTGTTGGATCCAGATTTGGCCCGTTTTCACATTCTGATATAAGCAAATATAGAAATTCCTTATATATAGCAGTTCCCGAGGTATGGGACTTCGCCATGTGACGGTGCCAACCCATTGAGCAATTTTTACACCGGTTCTTTGAAACCTTTCCATCCCGGCTGTGAAATTGAATGCTTGCGGAATATCTTTTCTCATCGAATTAGCTTTCAGTGGTTTTCAATATAACCATTATATGGGAGTGGGGATGGTTTCATCTCGATCTCGCTTCAAAGAAGTCCCTGAGAAATTTATTATCAGCATGTTTGGGTGATAGAGCTTTAGTGATTTGTAAGATATGTAAATTAAGTTAATAAAATTTAACGTTTATATCTTAATTGTTAGCTTAGTAATAGTAGTAGTTATAGCATTTTATAAGTTTTCCATTAACGGCATGTTGTGGTCGATTTGTAGTCAATTAGGCTATTTGCAATGCCAACCTCCTCAGAGGATGTATACAAAATTTTACCAAGCTAACTCAATTTTGACTTAAATTACCGCTTGTCCGGACAGACGAACAGACAGTCACTCGGAATTCAACTTGTCTTGTCATCCTGATCATTTATGTATATATAACTCAATATCTATATCGATTAGTTTTAAGTGTTAAAAACAACCGTTATGTGAATAAAACTATAGTATTCGGATGCAATACATTGTGAAAGTATGAAAAATAAAAAGCGCCCACCTAATTTGCGGAATATTCTCTCATTTATTTATATTGGGTTGTTCGGAAAGTCATTTCGTTTTTTCCCGCCAGAGGACTTAATTACGTTTTTTCGAAACTAACTTCACACTTAAGCCCCATAACCATTATATGTCATGAGAGCTGATATTGCAAGGCTTGTGTGTGAAAAAGTTCTATTAATTCTACCCAGTAGTTTTTGGTTGGTGCCTTTTTAAATATGGAGAGCAATAAGCAGCATTTTCGTCATATTTTACTTTTTAACTTCAGAAAAGGTAAAAATGCTGTCCAAGCGAGAAAAAAATTGACGGATGTGTATGGAGAAGGCGTGTTAACAGTACGCCAGTGCCAGAACTGGTTTGCAAAATTTCGATCCGGCAATTTTGATGTCGAAGATGCACCACGGTCTGGAAGGCCGGTCGATGCGATAAAGGCATTAGTTGATGCAAATCGGCGAATCACCACACGAGAGATCGGTGAGAGGTTAAATTTGTCGAATTCAACTGTTTATGGCCATTTGAAAGGCATTATACGAAAACTGTCTTTCATGTTCCCCAAAAAAAAACGAAATGACTTTCCGAACAACCCAATATATGTGTATATGTGTATACATATATATGTATTTAAGCTTTTGTTAATAGTACAATAAATCTAAACTTCGGCTGATTAGTTTATTTACCTATTTTATGCCTTTATATTACAAAACTACAGCATACTTACCTAAGTCAGATGACGTTAAAGACTTAGGCTCAAAATCTATATGTGTCTTTTACCGTTCCATACTACATATGTACATATTAAACGTATGCAAACATGGTAATAGCTTTTGATATAATATGAAAGGCGCCCAATTATTGTTGTTTTTACCTAAATCGAAAATGAAAATATAAATCATTACTAATGTGGAACTACGATCCGAATTAATCTGCTGCCGGCTTGTATTGAAAGGTATTTAGTTAACTAAATTGGATAAGTGTTCTCAATTGAAATAGCCGTTTTGATTTCAAATGATTTCAAACTCACTTGTTGTGTATCGGTGAGGATATGTATTTAATACTAACCAAAAGACCACTTGTTGGTTTAGTTTGCTCAGATATCTTGATCTTTCTAGAATTACAATATATAAGAGAATATGGACCAACTGACATATACATATGTTTATATGATAGAAACATGTATGATTGTCTTTTTTTATGAATATATCTATATATGTATGTATTGTTTTATTGTCTGTTATTCTATTAACAATTATACAAATCTTTTTGTCTTTCGAACGTATTTATTTTGGGTAATTTTAAGTAATTTTATTTTCCATATAACATGTACTATAAATATGCCTACACATATTTATTGCAAAAGATTTGTGCATAAGATTATACGTACCATACGTGTATATATGTATGTGTACCGTTTGCTTGCATAGTTGTGTTACATTATGTCTACGTGTACTTGGAGAACATTCCGAGCACTGCTAGCAAGAAAGAATAAATGCAAATACAGTTTACGAAAGGCAAAAGTACAAATCAGCATCAGAAGGCCCAAATTCGGACAAACACCAAGGGGCGTAAACATGGTTGGTTGTCGCTACAGTAAATTATCTGTGTATGTAAATGAAATGTATATAAATGTACGTACATATTTACATATCCAAATTGTTTGCATTTAGGAGAAGCAATAAGACATATGCAACATATAATCATAATATGATGAGAAATTCAAATGCAAATTTTTTTCTGCAAAAAAGCTTAGAAGCAAGACCTTTTTGGTGATATTAGTTTCGACAAATATTTTTATAATACTCGAGCTTAAAACATAAATATTTAAGTTTAAATGTTAATTATTAACACTGTGACTGAAATTCAAACCCTTACTTCCAGAATTTAAAAATTTGAATTCACAAAATATTTCATTTGAAACCCTCAACGCAAACTCCCAGAATACCATTTATAAAAAACGATTTTTCGAGCGCACGTTATTACTTTGCGAGATTAAGAATTTGGTACCTGACTACCTGCACATATATTCATATGAATAATGCTTAATAGAAGTAGATCAACAACGATGAACTAGTCTCTAAGTCGGCTTTATAAGTTTTATTTGCAAACGTTCGCTAATAATTAATGAGTTTATAATTTTTAAGCACCTTTACATCATTTATTTTAATTTGTTTAATGTTCCAAGTCTAAATTTTCATAGTAATCAATGTATTTATCAATATTTATAAATCAACGTTATTATGTATTACATACACCTTAATTACACACAATGGCAAAAAAAGTACAAAATAGCTAGCAAAATGGGAGGTGGCAGAAGAACAAGATCGTTAACACTTTACTAATAAGACTTAACTTAATGTTGCAAGGTCTCTCTAGTAGTTCAGGGGTTAGGTAAGTTAACAGCCAAAAATCTAACTCAGACAATTCACTCAAAGCGCTAAAGAAAAGGAATGGAATTTCTTTCCTTCAGGCTTCGGCACACATGTATTTGAGTACAAAATAAAAAGTTTATATTAAGATTTTGGTACGAAATGACGGCTACTGAGCCAATCTTCGGAATCGCCTTTTTCAAGATGATATAAACGGGTTATCTGAAACATAATAAAGAACGAAATTTTTATCTTAAGATTTTCTAATGAAATACGTAAATATTTACCATCTATACCTCTTTAGTTTTATTTAAATATTTTGCGAAATGATAGAGAAATAAAGAAAGGTTAAATTTTTGTCCAAAAAAATTAACGGTAAATTGTCCATAATTAGGTAAGGTTACTATAAAACGACTGCTAAAATTTCAAGTAGATAAGGGTATAGTCTTCGGGTTCCAGAGAAGCACGGTTTGAAGAATGTAGTTTCGATAAAAACTCTCTTCAAGATCAACCTTCTGAAACTGACTGACCCAAATGTTTCGACCCTGCAGCGGATTAAACATGAAATAATTATTTTTTCACTATTATACCAATTAAATAATGCTTCTAGGATCTTAAATTGTATATTAAGCCTGAAAAAAGTTTTTAATTTTTTGAAAATTCTAGAATGGATTACCTCTTAAGGAGTTGTGTACAGTTACGAGACTCCAAAAATATGTAATTTTATGAATTTTTATATAGAAACGGTTTTTACAAGTGATTGTAATACTACTTTCAATAATAAAATATTGTATGAAATCTAAAAATATAGTGAATTCCTTTAAAAGATAGATTAATCTAGGTATTGAAAGAAGAAATAACATAAATTTTGAAGTTTCACAAATTGGCGTCGATTTAAAATTTTTTTCGTTTTTGACTAAAATTTTCACTCCAAATTGTTAAAAAAAAAAATAGCAAAAATTCTTTTAAAACTCATTCTTTCGTTAAATAACTTGGAAATAAATCTAAGAAGAATTTCGAGAAAGATCGGTTGAGCCACTTCTGTAAAATCGAGGTCACCGACTTTGAAAATACCGTTTTGAGAAAAACGAGTTTAAAATTTCAGAAGCATATCTCCGAAAATGTTTATCGCATTGGCTTCAAAGAGCCAATACTTAAATATATGTACATTCTGAAAATGCGAAAAAATCTATTATTTTTGAAGACTAACTATGTATAACCCCTTAAGGGAAGTGAAGCGCAGCGTTTTACACTAGTAAATATAACCATAAAACTCAACCGTGCGGCCAGATATCAAGTATATATGTTATTTTATGGTTTTAGAGTTTAAGATTTTTAATGGGAAAAAGCACCAGCTGTACACCGCTCTTGAGCAGCTCTATTTTTGACCTTCGTAAAGTTGAAAATCCGTACAGTAAAATTACGAAGCAGGTCGAATGCTCAAAAAAGTGTCTTTAACACCTTAAAGTATATCCAAAATGCTCCACTGTTGCCATAGTTGCAAGCAAAAATCCTCCCCGATAAGACTTCAGTAAAAATAGACAGCAGAATAGCAATTATTTCCCGAACAAACCCAAAAAAAATTCCGTTGATATTCAAAGCGAAATTCAGGATAAATTTAATCTCCAAATATCCAAGAGGACAATTGCTTCACATTTGATCGAATCTGAACTGTACGGCAGAGCAGCACGCGAGAAGCCCACTCTTTCTAAGATTTAAAAAAAATTAATTTCCTCAGAGTTCTGAGGAGCATGAGTGCCAATTTTAAGCAAGATATCTGATTTTATACTCAAATTGCCGTTTGCACGGAAAGATGAACGGACCCAAATTGTTGTTGTTAGATCCCAATTTAAAAACCAGCAGCCCCCACAAATTTACCACTTTTAACTACGTGACACTAGATATTGACTATATGTATATATGTATATTGATTTATGTGACCGTTACATAATACTACGTCTCAAAGTACTTTGAGACATAAAGTACTCAAAGTCAAAATGGCAAAATATTTCATTAATGGCTGAAGATAAAGGTTTGAAATGTTGCCATCAATACGCTCTAATACTCAAAACTGTTATATATGACTCAGTATACGTTATGATCGCGAAGAATGCAGGACTTAAAATTATAGATTGGCTCTGTTTCTCATGTAATGGCGGATGGCTTATATATAGAATTCCAGGCAATGTGGAAATACATCCAACTAATAGACTATGTTCATTATATAGGGGAAGAAATTTCGCAATGTTTACGAAATGGGAAAATATTTCTGTGCACGGAATTTTTTTAGAGACAACAATATTGTTCATAGAAAATGTCTCGAGAGTATCATGCAATATGTTTTTGGAAAAAGACGGACTAATGAAAATTTTTCTGGCCGCTCTACAACAATCAGTCCAGATGAAGGTGCAAGGTTTCAATGGAACATGTGCTGCGAAGATGTTCCATCCGTATCCAGAACAAAGCTTATATGACTAAATATAGATTTGTTTTTGTTTTATTTTAGTTAGCGAATGAAATTATTGTTTTTTAGTGAATTCTAAGTCTTTGTTGTTTCGTATTTTTGAAAGCACGTTAAAAACATAATATGATTTGCATATGCAGATATTCGTCTATATCGTAATATCCGAAAATAAGTTGAATTAAAAATTAATTGCACTTCCCTATGAAAATCTACCAATTTTTCTTATTCCTAAAGAAGCATTGCTATTTTTGTGAACATAAATGTATGTACATATGTGTCTACTTGTAAGCTTGCTATCTCCTTCTCTAAATATACATATCTGTCTACTAGTGCGGTAGGTACGCTTCAAAAATGTTTATAAAAATCTTTAAAAAAAAAATGTTTATAAAAATCTTTTAAGCGGATTGCTACATTTTAAAAATATAAAATCGAAACTAATTTGTAAAAGTCGACTTTGATTGGATTTCACACAAAAAACTACAAATGGCTGGTTATCGTAATTAAATATGGTACAAATTCCGCAATTTGGAAATTAAAAGCGCAAATTAGAATGTGTTCAATGATGGTGATTCTATGTAGGGATACCAGCAACTGAAATTTTAAGATGAAATATGTTATATGAAATTATACAATTTGAATATGCCCAACGAACGATTGTTCTGGTTTCTTTTATTTTCGTTTTTTTTCTTTTGCACCAAAATTCTTTTCTTTAAATAAGATGTTCTTATTTTGGAGAAGATAAATATTATAATTTGGCAGAAACTAATGTTCGTCTTAGTAATCTATTTATAAAAGTGAAGGAAGGAGTGAATATGCTTAAATGTATGAAAATAAAAAGTGCTAAACCTCGCTAAAGAGCAATAAGTACACTTACTTAATTCAATTCATTCTCTCTTTTTCAAAGATGTGTTGTCAGCTAATAAAAACTCCCAAACCATTTCAAGATTTATCACAGGCTTACAAGAACAAAGTTGAAACCGCTTCTTATCGAAAAGTGAATAAGAAAAAAGACTTTCGTTCGAATTTCTAATAGTATGTATAGACATTTTAAGTCTGTAGACACTTTTAAATAACTTATTTGATTAAATAACAATTAAAAAGTTAATTTAGTAAAGTGCGAACGTGACTACTTGGTAATATCAAATAATGGTACTCACATAAATACAGCGAAATTTAAAAATATATGCACGTTTTTTTTTTAAATTTCTACAAAAATGTACACACAATATTTTCAAAACTTTTTCAATCAATGAAATGTTTACCCGATTTGCTAAGCTTTTGAAAAATATAAAAAAATAATAATATTTTGCATATAAAAAGAATTGATGGTCACATAAATTAGTAGAGCCAAATATTCGTGTAGCCAAACGCTACTACCATCTTCAGCTAAATCAGTTGCAGTGTGATCATGTCCGCGCGAAATCCACTAAAGGCATGAGATGCTCATCAACGTCAATTGGTCCAAAAGTGTCTTTTCGCCGATGGGAAGCCAAACTCGACACCCAAGCCGAACCTAAAACCATCGGCAGAACAAATTTGTAATTGTGGAAAACACAAGCGCTGTCAACTGACGTCAGTAACTGCTGCGCCGTAGAATCGAGAAATAATAATAAACTAATTTCCCAACGCTTTTTATTACGAGTTTATTTTACATTGAGTGCATGCGAAAATAATGTATGTACATGTATATACGTATCGCACAATTTGAATTTTTTCAATGTTAACGGAAATATGTTGTTGTATGTATATTATACTTTATATGTACTTGAATTCCTGAGTTTTTAACAGCTTGGCCGGCTCGATGTCTAAACTATCCAAAATGTTCCAATGCATGGGGAAGTACTTAATGAAACGTTTGTTTGCGAATGCTTTACATGTATATGCATATTTAGATAATGTATAAACATATACATATACATATATGTTTAATAACCCGAGAAGAGCTCTATTAACTTCACCATTTCTGCCTGCTACAAATTCTGCCTGTCATAACTATCATGATGACAATATATTGTTATCGTACATTTCTGCAGTGGCCACCATGTTACCATGACTGGCATTTATCGAAGTTTATTTTCTAAATCTTATGTTCCAATAAGGCATCACATGAATGCGATTTTTAAATCTTGCTCACTCCACTCGGGATAATAACCCCAGAGGGCAACACCAATAATAAAGTACGGTTGAAGTAAAGTTGATGTCATGCGACTCCTGTTTATGTTTTCTGTGAGTATTTGGAAGTATGCAGTCGTGCTTACTACGTATATGATTTCGGTTGGTTTAAATTCGAATGAATGAGACCAGAGATAACTGAGTTCAAAAGTCGTGTATAATCAGCAAATTATCCTTTGTAATTATGTGTGTTCAGCGCGTGACTACCATCCGGAGGGCCTAAAGTTCAATTTACTTTTAAGCGAAATTTTAAATTATGAATAAAGACTTTATCTGCATTAGATCGCCCCTTATTTCATCTATGAGAGCTTCTCAAAAATTCATAATTCGTTAGGAACGGTAAACCGAATAACAGAAACTCGGAAGAGAAACGCGTCCAAACACCTAAAAGAACTGAAAGGACTAATTATGTAGTATTTTAATTGGAATATATATGATAATATGATATATATATTTGTACATGGCTGATTAAAAGGATAATGTATATAAGCTATCTAAAGGAAAAGGTGTAATAATAACCGATACTTCGGCACAGAGTGAAAATACTTTTGAAGACAATAAACGATTTTGATTTGAAGTAAATTGCAACTAAATAAATAGAATTTAATAATGTGACATTTTTTAATAATAACTATTCTTAAGTATTGCAAGTTCAATAAAGCCAAAAATTTAGACAGCTTTCAAAAATTAGTAGAGTAGAGTGAGAATTCACTGGCAAATGGTCGCAGTTTTTATGCAAGAGAATAATTTTCAACCAGCCTAAATTATCCATCAAGAAAGTAAGGTATGTTTTTGTTCGTAAAATTTCTGTTCGTTAATCCTATTGCATTTTATTTGATTTTGGAGAAATGTCGCTAATGTTCTTGATTTAGATTAATAAAAGTAATTAGCGGCAAGAAATTTGATTTGCCTGCGATAAATTTACATTAAAAAGTTAATAGATTGCTCCTGCCTCTTAAAATTTGCCTTCAGTGTAAAACGAGAATTATCAATCATTACTTAACGCACATAGGTTTTTATTGTTGAGGGTGAACCCATCACGCTTCACCATGTTGCGCCCTTAAAGGATTTGTCTCTCGTATGGTCTTCGTTAATGAACATTGCTAGCTGAAGCAATAAACACAAAAAATAGTGCGAATGGAGAAATCAAAGTTAATGTGGAAAATGAAATAAGTATTGTAGAATAATACAAGAGCGGAGGTTTGAATATCTATATACGTACTAAATGTGTCCAGATTGTTTAATTTGAGTCAAGCTGTTGTAACTTTGTGTAGTGATAGTTACAATCACGCTATGCAAGCTTTTCGAGTGTTCACATAACAAGGGATCATTATAGCAGTATATTGTGAGATTTTTTGAACTTTTATAAGCTGCGCCTTTGTTCAAACATATCATAAACATAATATACCGGTTTGCTTATCCAGGCAGTTAGACCCCTGTTAAAATCATGTAAATAAAATTTTGAACTAAACGAACGATTCCACCGCATATGTCATGATTTTAATTCTCATTTCAGCAGGTTTGATTTATTAAACTCACTTTTCAGCAATAAAAACGCAATATTATTTTCACTTAATAAATAAGATAATATAAAATTTATTATAACTTATTCTTAAACCTTAGCTGTTGAAATTTTTGTTTCTGTGAGGTGAGCAGTTTTAGATCTCGACACTTGGTAAAACGCGATTTTATTATTCAACAGAGGTGCTATCGAGGGGCATACATCTATCATATTTCCAGTTTTTCGATACAAGATTTGTAGTACGATCTGTCTTTTATTTCACAATAGGCCCTCTTTCAGCGGGTTCCTCCTCATTGTAGCTAATTTTCTTTCCAGCGAGCGTTTTAGTGAAATCTGAAAACAGGAAACAGTCATTGAGTTCACTATATCATATCAACCGTGTCTTTTTTTCTCTAAGTAAGAAAAGGGTTTCAATGTTGTTCAAAATTCCAAACCTAGCGTCATTCAAAATGATATATCTCACCAACCAACTGTCCAATATCTGTAACATTTCTGCTTGCGTATTTTGCAGATTTAGATTAACTATAAAACATAAGGATTCAATTCAATTGACTCCCTCTTATATAACGTCACGAACTTCTAAGCTTGCCTAGTAGTTAATTCCAAATGGTTTCGGGTTTAAAAAGATGGCCACATTTAGTTTGAATTTTATTTCTATAGAATAAGGAGGTCTGAATCTGGATTTAATCGTTTTATGTCAATATTACTTAGAGAAGGTGTATATGTACCGTTTAGCAATGACGGCAATATTCATTACAGGACTAAACATATTAATATAAACTTCAGATAAGAGAAAAGAACTACAAACTGACCCATTCATGACTTTCACTAAGAATATAATGCCAAGCGTTTCCCTACGACTAGTGAGTGTAGGAAGATGTATAAGTTTTAAATGACTAGTTTATGGAGGATGACTTTATCTAGAATCCCATCGGAAATGCCCTAAGGTAAAAAGTAAAAATTGTTTTTGAACGGACTCTAATTTATCAAAATGGATTTGGTAACTGGAGTTCCATACCGCGGAGCCATATTCTAATATAGGCCTAACGAAAGTGGTAAAAAGAGTTTTAGTAACAAATTTATCTTTAATTCCTTTAGACCATATTTTAACAAAACGAAGAACACCTTTAGCTTTCAGATCATTTTGTATTAACATGAAGACTAAAATCAAGTTTGGGGTCCATAATAACTCCCCAATTAATAAAGTTAAATACTTGCTCCAGACTATAGCTTTTTATTACATAGGGAGAAGTAAACACAGATCTACGGGAAAAGCACATCGTCTTGCATTGTTTAAAATTAAATACCTTATCATTTCTATCACATCAAGTAACCAAAGCGTACAAACTCTGAAGAACCATGTGTTACTAAGGATCCAATCTGCTGCAGTGTCAAAGCGTTTGACTCAATCAGCTTCAGTACGTAAAAGTTTGGTCGCGCTTTTTTCGAAACAGCATTTTTCAAACCAGGCGACAAAATTTCTCGGATACTATTGCACGTGTCCACTTAAAAGTTTAACTGTAGCTACATAGTAACTTTATTTAGTAAACTATGTACTACGTTTTTGTTATTATTGTAACTTTTTATAAGCAATTTACTGCTAATTTTCTCGGTAAAAAAATATATTTTAAAATTCGCCACTTTGCAAAAAACTGATGTAACCTAACAACTTGCGAACTTTACAAGTAAGTCTTATGTATATTAAAATCCCGCAGATTGGCTCAGTAGCCGCAATTTTATGTCAAAGCGTCAGTATAAAATTCTATTAAAAGATACAATATTTGTTTAATGAAACCCGAAAGAAAGAAAATCAAAATATTTTCCTTTCTCCCAGAATAAATTGTCAAAACTAGGCTGTTTTTTAGGGCTCTAGACTGACCTAACCCCGCAAATCGATGTGGATATGCGATATAAATGAACTATATATTATATAAAATAAGAAGAGACTGGATATATTTAGGCGAGTTATCTACCTTTATACGATTTTTATGATAAACAATGCGAAATATCAATAACTATATACTGAATGGATTTTTAACAGCTTAAGTAAAACTGTTTTAAATGTCGTTAAGAAAGTTGCTAAATAGTTATTCAATGTACATTTGAAGCATTTTGAAGCAATAAAGTCCAGCATTTTCCGCTTCTACTGACACTTTTTAATAGGGTACCGTTGACAGGGGCCATGAAAAAAGCAGCTACTTGAAATAACGAATCTGGACGTGACTCAAATATGACTAGTATTAAAAATTAGTGTAACTTGTTTCAATTCCAAATTCTCCGAGACACGTTTTGGACATAGATCACAACCAACATTCTGAAAATATATACAAAGTAAATATTTTGAGTTTTAAATAGAAAATTATCATAAAACTTGTATTTACAATAATAAGCGTGAATACGAGCATCTAACTAAATAATATATATATATAACTAAGGGTGTATGGAAAAGCTTAAAACTTATACATGAAAATATGAGACAGTGTTTTTAATATTTGTTTCGATATGAAGCTTTTCAGTAACATATGCGAAATTTCAAAATTATTTTTGGTAGGTTATCTTGGCAGATACCACGATGCGAACGTCTGACAGAGTAAAGTAGTATAGCGTAGAGCTATTGCAAATGGGTTAATATATTTTCCCCAAAAATACCAAAATACATTCTCAATGGTCCCGTGTAAAGATAATGATTTCCAAAACTAAGCGAAAAAAAGTTTTAAAATATTTTTGCTCCACACGCGTATGTGTTGAACAGGCTTTTAGTGTCCTTAAAAAAATTGCGCATATAACTTGAAATTCGTAGTATTGAACACATAAAATATTTAATAACTTCGGTTATACTTTTGCATAATATTATCCTAGAAGTCGAAAATATTACTGTGAGCAATATAGTGCCTGAAGAAAACACCGTAGATATACCTGAGATATTTGCTTCACACTTCAGAAAGAACAAAAAGTAGAGTACAACGCGTTTGTTACCAATTAACTTATTTACTATCAGCATAATTTTACAAAATAAAAATATTTATTTATCAAGATTTCCTTTAGAAATAATATCTTAATTTATTTTTAAGGCACTTGGATACTTAAGGTATTTAAGAAACACGCTTTACAAAACTTTGCTTTCTCTTACTTATATTTTCTAGAGTTTCTCATTTATATAATGACTTTCGTTATTTTAGCAGATTTTATGGCGAATGTGTACGTCGGTACATGAATTTTCTTCATAAAATTACATGGAAACATGTTCTCTAATCTAGTTGAGTTATGCCGAAAGTTAATCAGTCCAGATCTTCCCTAGCCCAAATATACCAGATATGATGATTTGAGACCTTCCAGCTGACTTTAAACCGCTTATGTGTTGACCAACATTTGTGTTTAAATCGTTTAATGTTTGATATTTGATATTCAATGTTTAATATTTTTATGAAATTAATCATAAATTAATTTTTATGAAATTTTAATAAAATATGAACGAAACTGGTTTAGACCATTTTCTAAGTTCCTTAATCCTAATTTAATGATTTCCATTTCTCTGGTGACTTTTTCCTCATATATCAAATATATTAAACCACTTTAGTTGAGTTTATATCACATCTCATTTGAGATAATTTTATAGACTTTTATATAAATATCTCAGACATGGAGTAAAAGATATTATCGAATGTACGTGAGTTTACGATCAGTAATACAGGTTAATAAGATACCAAATATGATTGTAATCAAATCACAATTTCATCGAATAATGAGTGTTGAATTCTTCCACAACATTTCTACACTGTCGTAAAATGTGGCTACAGAGTATATTAGCTTCGTTCACCTAACGGTTGTTTGTAACACCTAAAACTAAGCGGGTTAGATATAGACATATATATATATATATATAAATGATCAGGATGAAAAGTCGAGTTGAGATCCGTGTAATTGTGTGTCCGTCCGTCCGTGCAAGCGATAGCTTGAGTAAAAATTAAGGTATTTTGATGAAACTTGGTACACATGTTCTTTGTCACCGTAAGACAGTTGGTATTTCAGATGGACATAAATGGACATCTACCAAACCCACAAAATTCCATTAATCGAAAACAGATAAAGTGCTATAACTAAGCAGAAAATTAAGATATAAACGTGTTATTTGGTATAGAGGATCCTAGTCGGGTGGGACATCTTTGGGCAATATTTTTTGTGAAAGAAGTTATGTCCCCGTTCTCCAATACGTTTAATATAAACATCTCGGAAACCGTTAAAGCGATATCAATCAAGCTTGCACTGACTAAGTTCTTTTAGCATTTCTTCATATACTGAGAAAATAAGTGAAATCGGATAACAACCACGCCCACCTCCCATACAAAAGTTGTGTTGAAAACTACTTAAAGTACAATAACTCGCTGAAGGAACATGTTAGAAACACTAAGTGTTGCAGCAAATATGCTATTGAAGGGTTGCGTAGGAATCCGAGTAAAGTTTTGATTGATGGGTGCGGCACCGCCCACTTTTAAGTGAAATCCCATATCTCAAGAACGCCTTAACCGATTTCAACAAAATTTCGTGTGCGAGATTGCATTTGCATTTTATATCACGCTGTGAAAATGGACGAAATCGGATAAAAAAAACACCCTTACGTATCATATAATACAACTTTAAGTTTCATCTGATCCTTTCACTTTAAAGTAGATAATTTGAGCAGCAAATAAGATATGAATATTGATTGATTGAAAAATTGTGCAAATAGTGCTTTCCAGATATGCCACCTTACGCGTAAAGATTGTTGAAATCGGATTATAACTTCTCAAGCCACCAGATGCCCAATGTTAGGACCTCAGTCCCTCTATCTGAGGTCTTGCCGAAAATATCGCGAAAACTGCAGGCTATCGTAATGAAATGGGAGGATTATCTTTCCATGATAATAATGTTATCTGGTGTCCAAAATAGGAAAAATCGGGTAAATACTTCCTCTATCCCCCATATACCTAATAAACAGATTTTCAACCATCCGGTAGACTTTATACCATATATTTCGGTAAATCTGTAAAATATCGTAATGACATTAGAGGATTATCTTTTCATAATAATAACGTGCTCTTGTGTCAAAAATGAGAATATCGGGTAAGCACTTCCCATAGCCCCCATATACTTAATATACTGATTTTTAACCTTCCTCTAGACTTTATATCATATATAACGGTCAATATGTAAGATATCTTAGCAAAATTAAGTGAACGTGTGATATTGGATATAACATAGCTTACTGCCAAAAATGTGTAAATCGGTCTACGAATTATCTCACTTCCCATATATTATATATAATGATTTTCGCTATCCTAGCAGGCTTTATCCCCAATATGTCGGTCACTGTGTGAGTTACCTTCACAAAATTGCGTGAAATCGTGTTCCCTAATATACTTGAATAATGAAAAGAGTTAATGTGATCAGTGCAGATCTTCCTCTATCCCAAAAATTTCCGATATAAGAATTCCCGACTTTCCTCCTGACTTTAAACCGTTTATGTTGGTCAATATGTGTAATATTTTAATGAAATTAAATGTGGATATGTTTTCTTAAACACAATGTGATTTCGCGCTAAATACGAAGGAAATCGGTCTAGACCGTGGTCTAAGCCGCTTATTCCTAATATAATGATTTCTTTTTCTCTGGTTAACATTTTCCTCACGTACCTAATATATTTATTAAACAACCTTGGTTGGGTTTATATCGCATATATCAGTTCTGCGTTAATTTGATAGATTTTAATGTAAATATCTCTGACACGAAGCAAAATATAACAATGAAACTACATGAGTCTATGACTTGTAATATAAGTTAATAAGATACCAAATATGATTACAATCCATTGACAATTGCTTCGAATAATGAATGTTGAATTTTTCCGCAACATTTTTTGATATAAAGTTATGCCAGGACCTGAAGACATTTCTCCATCTCTGATCCTTGCACATTGCGAGATTATAAAATGTTCGGTTACACCCGCACTTAGTCCTTTCTTATTTGTTTAATATAAAGTTTTTCCAGGACCTAAAAGCGTTTCCCCGCCTTTGATCTTTGCATATTGCGAGAGCATAAAATGTTCGGTTACAGCCGAACTTGATTTAAATTAAACTTAAGGTTTGGAGACAGAAGTACATTCCTTTACGTTACCACAGAACAGTTGCAGATAAACTTAGTATATACCAAATTTATATATGTCCATTTTGTACTTACACTTCAATGGCTTAAGCTTTATTTGGTGTTAAAAAAACCGACAATAATCTTCTACACAACTGCGTAATCAATACAAAAATTTCCTCTTACCATTTTGCGATGGTTTTAATAGCAGTGTCAACAAACTATAAAAACTGCGACCGGTCATTCTCATTTAATTATTGGTGACGCTGCAACGCCGACGGCTACAATAGTGGCAGCAGGCCAACTTTTCAGGAGTAACGGGATATTTTGATTTTGAATATATATTATAATTTTGATTTTAAATTTTGAGAATTCATGCAAATGAATGTAAAACATTATAAGACAATGCAGATAGAAAATGCGTCCATCGTCACATAATCATATTACAATTACTTTAGCGATGACAATGGAATTCGTTCATCCATTTACTATTAGCTAACTGTTAATTTGTGGACAACGAAGCATCTTGCACTATTAAACAAACTTACTGATTTTGATCGCGTAAAGAATAGGGGATACAGTCAACTCTTTTCGCACTTGTTTGTACTTCGAAGGTTTTCCCGTTTACTGTACTTCGCCTCGAGTTACTGATAACGTGTATACATACATGTAATTTGTCTGCGACGACTTATGCAACTATGCTTCGGTGAGAAACTTTTCGTGCGATGTTTCAAAAGCAATGCCAATCTACCCGTGTCAACGCCGAGGCGAACACTAATGGTGAAGCTGCCTGGCATCTTGCCTGATGTCTTTTTAATTTCTCTTTGAGCAACTCTTTCACTCAGAAAAGCAGACAGTAACTGCCTCAGATCCTGTGCGCTCTGTTTTTGATTGCATGTAAGGCAGTTCTGTCAAATTAAATATTTCTGCTCTTCAAGCGATTAAATGTTCATATATTTCTGAACTAGTGTTTCTTCGGTTTCACCGGATTCATTTCTCATAAGTTTTCTCTTATGGTGTGTTTGTTTTTTTTTTCTTTTGTGTTGGCCTATCTGTTGATTCTTGATAGGCAGTCATATTTTACCACCACCGTCTATAAGAAATGGAGAGTGATCGTTATTGCCAATTTGCATCCACTATGTTCATATATAGTGTGTTGCATACTATCGGCAATGTTTTAATATAACTGAAAAAAGAAAAAGTTATTACATTTAAACTTATGTACACACATGACTCCATACAATCTTGATATGAATTGTGAACATAATGGCCTCTTCAGCAGCATTCTATTTACCTCAGAATATTTTTGTAAAAGGCATGCCCATGCACGAAACTAGTAGATCATTATATTTACACCTGATACTTTCGAAATCATTAGAGTTAAATTCTCGTTTAGACAAATATATGGATATTGTATTTTAGGACGTATTAAGGACACAAAGGTTCATTTTTTAATTCGAGCGATTTTAACATGGTAAAATTACTATTAGAAATGAACGATGATAGATGACACTTTTTAAACGCACGAAGTGTAGAAAGAAAAATACGAAACAATTAACAACAAGTAAGGAAGGGCTACGCTCGGCTGCAACTAAACAAAAACCAAAAAAAGCCAAAAGCCAAACAAAACCAAACCTCAAAGTCAGGGAAATCTTTTCATGTGTTTGCAAAACTTTATATAAACAAGTAAGGAGGGATAGGTTAGGATGTAATCGCATATTTTATGCTCTCACAACTTGCAAGGATCAAAGGCGACGAAATACTTCATATTAAACAAGATTATATTGATACCACGAAAAGAAGCTGTTTGAACATTAAGATATCTCACAGATTGACTGATATATACGATATTAGGTCAATAACGGGGGTTATGAAAAGTATTTTTCCGATTTTACTAATTTTTGACACAAGGGCACATTATCATAAGGAAATCCTTGTCTTTGAATTTCACTAGTATGCCTCTCAGATTGACCGATAGTTTCGGTAAGAAGTCAGGCATTGGCACTGAAGACACACTCGGTATCTGAGGACTTGAAAAGTTATAATCAGATTTCGGCTATTTTAGACTTGAGACGAAAAATATTCAGCCCAATTTGTGGTGTGTGATATCTTCATCAGTGGTTGATTCTGTAAAGTGAAAGAATCAGATGGAATTTAAAATTGTGATACATGGGAAGTAGGCGCGATTGTACTCCGATTTCGCAAACTTTCATAACGTAACATAAAAATATCAGGATAATCCCCATCCCCAAGCATGACCCAAATTTAGTTGAAATTTGTTAAGTAGTTCCTAAGGTAGGAATTCATCTAAAGGTAGGCGGTACCACACCCATTTTACAATTTTTATTTCAATTCCCATGAAGCATCTAGATACCGTCTTGAGTGTGAAATTTAATGTTTTTGACGTATTTATTTAGTTATTTGTCGCACTTTTTAGTAGTTTTAATATATATAACCATGATATGGGGAGTATACATGTTTACTATCCTATTTCACCAATTTTCACATTGTCTGAAAAGGTGCCGGAGGGATTTTTAATCGGCAGGTTTAGTTGATATAGCTTTAGTGGTTTGTGAGATATGTACATCAAACCTATTAGATCACGACGCCATACACACTTTTAAAAAAATTTTTCAAAACCTTCCTACTGCAAATTTGTGTACTAAATTATAGTTTTGTACCTTAATTTGTAGCAGTATATATATATGGTATATATATATAGCACTTAATATGTTTTCGTTTAAAGATATTTCATGGGAGAGGCAGTTATCCGATTCCAACCATCTGCAATATCAATATTCTCAGAGTTTTCACGAATGTACGGACGGACAAAAAGTCACGCGGAATTCAGCTCGTCTCATTATCCTGATCATTTATATATATTTAACCATATATCTATCTCCATTAGTTTTAGGTGTTAGAAACAACTGTTAGGTGAACAAAACTAACATATTTCGTTGCAACATACGAGTATAATAAACATTCGTTATTCGACGGAACCGTCAATGGATTATTATCATATTTGGTTACCTATTAACTTATAAAGCAGGTCATAGCCTCACGTACTTTCACTACTATATTTTGTTTTGTGTACGAGGTACTTAATATTAAACTCAACCAAATTAACTGAAATGATATATATGCCATCCAAACTCAACCAAAGTGGGTTAATTACATATATTAGGTATATGAGGACAAAGTTAACCAGAGAAACTGAATATATTAGGATTAAGGGTTTCTACCACGGTCTAGACCGCATTCATTCATATTTAACGCTAAACCACATTATGTTCAAGAAAACATATCCACTTTATTTCACTAAAATAAACCGTGTATTGACCAACATAAACAGTTTAACTTCAGTCGAGAATCGGATATATTTATGCTAATAGTATTAACTTTTGTCATTAATCAAGTACACTGTAGAACATGTTTCCCTACAATTTTATGAATATATAATGCCTAAAATCAAGATATGTAGTGAGATAATTCGTTTACCGATTTCACACATATTCGGTAAATTTCTAACCACAGATGCCTCCCTGCTGTGATTCTCTGCATCAAAATTCATGTTTGTATCTTAAGTTTTTGCTTAGCTATAGCACTTTATTGGGTTTCGATTAAAGGCATTTTGTGGGCGTGACAGTCGTCCAATTACGCCGATCTGCAATACCAAATTTTTTATCACGATAAGGAATACGTGTACCAAGTTTCATCAAGATGTCTTGATTTTTACTCAAGTTATCGTTTGCACGTGAACAAAATTAATATACTCTGTTGCAACATGTTGCGAGAGTATAAAAATGCTAAAATGACGAAGTCGTAATTAGATTATAATCATATTATGTTATCATCTTATAATGTATGTATGAACTCACTTAACTTCTCTCCTACATTTTCCTTTTTGCCCTAAATATTTAGATTAATTTACATTATTATATTTATTATTATTATATTATTTACATTAATTCAGAAAAATGGATTTTACAATAGATACGGTACGGGAGGAGTGCATGGGAATCCATTTAAATATCGGACAATGGTCGGGGCACCGAACAGTTTTCGTTGAGATCCCATATCCTGATAAAATCGGAGCACAATCCCGCCTAATCTTCTTCCTTCAGCTCCCATTCACCCTAACCAAATTTTCGACCTTCCAATTTTCTTTATACCGAATATATTGGTCAATCTACGAGATATGTTAATGAAATTTAGATAACATCTTTTTCTGGTAATAGTTTGTCCTGATTCTAAAAATTTATGAAATCGAATCCCTACAATGAGAATTTTAAAGTCACCGGTCAACTTTATACCGAGTATATTGGTTAAATATATAAGACATTTCAACAAAATTAAATGAACGAATAATCTTAAATATACCATAGGTTGGTGATAAAAATAAGGGAAATCAATCTACCAATATCACTGCCACCATATACTACATATATAATCATTATCATTATTCTGGTGGACTCTATGAATAAAATGGACTTCAAATATGTTCTCGAGCATCCATTAGTTTAATGCCAAAATTAAACGTTACCTGCTCAGGCCTTCCCCTAGCCTCAATGTACTCAATATAGTGGTTTCCGACAGTTTATATAGGTAAATATGTGTGATATTTTAAAGAAATTAAGTTTAATTAAGTTTCTTTACCATAATATGGTTTAGCGCCGAATAAGAATGAAATCGGTATAGGCCTTGATCTAAACCTCTTACCACTAATATAATGATTTACGTCAGTCTGGTCGACTTTTTCCTCTAATACATAATATATTAAGTTTCATCCATTTCGTTGAGTTTATATCGCTATATATTGGGTTGTTCGGAAAGTCATTTCGTTTTTTCCCGCCAGAGGACTTAATTACGTTTTTTCGAAACTAACTTCACACTTAAGCCCCATAACCATTATATGTCATGAGAGCTGATATTGCAAGGCTTGTGTGTGAAAAAGTTCTATTAATTCTACCCAGTAGTTTTTGGTTGGTGCCTTTTTAAATATGGAGAGCAATAAGCAGCATTTTCGTCATATTTTACTTTTTAACTTCAGAAAAGGTAAAAATGCTGTCCAAGCGAGAAAAAAATTGACGGATGTGTATGGAGAAGGCGTGTTAACAGTACGCCAGTGCCAGAACTGGTTTGCAAAATTTCGATCCGGCAATTTTGATGTCGAAGATGCACCACGGTCTGGAAGGCCGGTCGAAGCTGACAAAGATGCGATAAAGGCATTAGTTGATGCAAATCGGCGAATCACCACACGAGAGATCGGTGAGAGGTTAAATTTGTCGAATTCAACTGTTTATGGCCATTTGAAAGGCATGGACTTAACCTCGAAGCTCGATGTGTGGGTGCCCCATGTCCTTACCGAGCGAAATTTGTGTCGTCGTGTTGACGCGTGTGATTCGCTCCTCAAACGTCTAGAAAATGATCCATTTTTGAAGCGGATTATTACTGGGGACGAAAAATGGGTTGTATACAACAATATTAAACGCAAGAGGTCATGGAGCAGAAAAGATGAACCGGCTCAAAGCGTGTCAAAAGCCAACATTCACCAAAAAAAGGTGATGCTCTCCGTTTGGTGGGATGTCAAAGGAATCGTTTTTTTTGAGCTTTTGCCGGACAATACAACGATTAATTCAGAAGTCTATTGTCATCAGCTGGACAAATTTAATGATTCACTTAAAGAGAAGAGGCCCGAATTAATCATCAGGAAGGGTGTAGTGTTCCACCAGGATAATGCGAGACCTCACACAAGTTTGGTCACTCGCCAAAAACTTTTACAGCTTGAATGGGACGTACTGCAACATCCACCATATTCTCCAGATCTGGCGCCTTCCGACTACTATTTGTTCCGGTCCCTGCAAAATTTTTTGGATGGCAAAACCTTTACCTCAAATGAAGATGTCAAAAACCACCTGGACGAGTTTTTTGCCAGCAAGGACCAAAACTTTTATGAGAGGGGAATTATGTTATTGCCAGAAAGATGGCAAAAGGTGTTGGACCAGAATGGCCAATATATAATTTAATAAAATATTTATTCATTATACGAAAACTGTCTTTCATGTTCCCCAAAAAAAACGAAATGACTTTCCGAACAACCCAATAGTATACATATTCATAATTTATGGACCTCATTTACATAAAAAGTAATGTATTTCTTATTTATCAGTGATGCGAATTGTTTTTGGTTTATATTAGTATACCTGTCCTTTAACCTGAACAAAACTTAAGTAATTGAAATATTTTTCTGTATTTAAAAACCCGTTATTGAGAAGAGGATAAATAAAATCGAATAATATTTGAAAGATATTTCACTAAATTTTATGTAGGCAACACACACATTGAGCGAAATCTGTATATAGTATAAAGTCAACTGAACTAGTGAAAAGCTGTATATTAGCTAGGGCAGGAGAATTTTTGAACCGATTCTATACGTTTTTAGCATCAAACCACGTTATTATGAGAAACAGATTCCCGTTTAATTTCATTAAGATATCTCACAAATTGACCGATGTTTTCAGCACAAGGTGAGCTATTCGCATTCGCTTTTCGTCAAACTCAGGAAAACAAGTTAACTTTGAAAATGGATATTTTTACTTCAGTTTTTTGCTTTACTTTTATTATTGAGCATTGAGAATTATATTTGTATACCTTTTTATAAAATACAATCAGCATAACACAAATTCTTGTGTACTTTTTTATTTCAAAAAGGTTTGGTCTTCATTACTTTGATCACGACGATTGCGCCTGGATTGGGTACTTGCAAAAAGGGTATCTCATAATTTCGTAAGTTGCACCGAACTGGTTTAAACTTTTATAAAAGTTGTTATTTTGACCAGCATTATCATTTTAACATTTTTAAATCATTAAAATTCTCACTAATATTAAGTGGTTCAATAACAGACTTCTTCTTTACAGTATATGTAGTAGATATACTCATTTATGTGAAAATATGAAAATATGTTTCGCACCAATTTAATTACATTAACAGCAGCGAATAGGACCCTGGTTGTAAGCCCAGCAATCTGTTATTAAATTTACATAGAGTAGCACGCTTGCAAATATCCAACCGCGTAAACCAAATATAATTCTCATTGTACAACTTATCGCCATTCTCAGGATCTCCAATATTAGAAGCAAGACTGGCAGTCAAGTAGCTTTGGAAGCAATGTAAGCAATGTAAGCATGGAAGCTGTGGATTTGGCTGCTGACAACTCAGTTAATATAGTAATTAAGAATATGAAAGTGCTTGTTGGGTAACGGAGTAGCTGGTGAATTCTACCGATAGCTTTTTCCAGCAAATATTTGTGCGTTTGTACCCTGGCAAATATAGGTATGTGTTTATGCTTTTATATATATGTACATACTTATGTGTGTGTTCATATTAGCAAGACACTTTTCAATTCACACCTATTCTAGCTTCACACAAACAAAACTTTTTGTTCTTGAACAGAAAGATGAATGAGGACATCTGTGATTTCAACAATTGCTGAGTGTTTAATTTCCTTTCCTAGCATAAATATATACATACATGTGCATACAAAAACACCACGTAAGAAAAATTTGGAAACAAAGTTGATTGAAATAGGTAAACTTATATGTGGCTAATTTCAGTTCCTTGCACGAACATAAATACTATGTCTCTAAGCCTGAACTATGTATTTAGTTTAAAACAGAGTAAAAATACGATAAAATGTGTGAACTAGTAATATTATAATATATAACTTTAGTAAAAGTTACTTCGTACGCTTAGTCGATAAGGTGCAGGTTCTAAAGATAAGAACACCAAAAAAATTATTTAGCAAATAGGTTAATATAAAGGCTTGCAACCCTTATTCAAACCCTTTTTTAAGACTTATGGGATATGTATTAATTTACGAAGACAGTCCAAAAATTACATTATACATTTTACATTATACATTACATTATACAGTTACAAAAATACATAGACTATAGCAAGAGCTAATTTCAGTCGTGTTGAAGGCTACTGTGAAAATTTCTGCCGATTTGAACTCATAATTTTGCTTTGACCGTATATGGAAGTAGGTGTTTTTAGAACACAGACATATTTTAGAAAAATGGAAAAAGAAGAATATCGGTCAGGGATTCGATTGTAGTTTTCGAAAAGAAAACTGCGTAGTGAAATACAAGAACGCTCGAGGGATACTGTACATGATGACTCCTCTCCTTCGATAACAACCGTCAAAATTGGTTTATCGAGATTCAATGTGGGCGCACATTATGCGCCGCTCCCATGCCCTCCGAAAATAATTACCATGGAGGATAACGTTTCATAAGATAACTCAGACAGAAGGCATCTCAAAAGATATCGAGAGTCTTATCTTGCAATAAAATATTGGAAATGAGAAAAACATACAACTCAGATACCACTTCTGCATCGTTTCGTGACCGTCGACGAAACATGGGCCCACAGTTACGCAACAGAAACCAAAGAACAATAGAAAGAGTGGACTTCTCTCGGCGAACCTGCTCGGAAGAAGGCGAAAGGGAAAGTCTCCCTCACCATTTGAGCTATCAAAATCTTATTGTCGAAAATAGACTATGTTGCCTGCATTATTCTGCGTTTTAATCTATTCCACTTCATTTGTATCCAAATATTTATCTAATTAGATTAAAAACGAGACTAAATGGATGGTAACCGAAGTCTATAACTACTGCAACCGTAAGGCATATGACTACATATATAAATAAAAACCGCCAAAGATATTCTTCTAATAAAAGCGCAAAAGTGGAAGAATTGAACGGCCATGGTACTTGTAATTACTGGCGCCCAACACGTGTGAACTCCATCACATTATTCATACATTAACTCTTTTCATTATTAAAGTATATTAGGGAACATGTTTTCGCACAATTTTGTGAAGGTAACTCACACAGTGACCGACATATTGGGGATAAAGCCTGCTAGGATAGCGAAAATCATTATATATAATATATGGGAAGTGAGATAATTCTTAGACCGATTTACACATTTTTGGCAGTAAGCTATGGTATATTCGATATTACACGTTCACTTATTTTTGCTAAGATATCTTACATATTGACCGAAATATATGGTATAAAGTCTACCCAGAGTTTGAAAATCCGTATATTAGGTACATGGGGACTAGGGGAAGTGGATACACTGTTATCAGAAAGAGACGCTCTTTAAATTTCAAAGAGATATCTCACATATATCATATGTTGTATATATATGTTGACCGTTATATATGGTAAAAAGTCTACAGGAAGGTTGAAAGTCAGTATATTAAGTATATGGGGACTAGGGGAAGTATTTACCCGATTTTCCCAAATTTTTATATAAGAGTGCACTATTATTATGGAAAGATAATCCTCGAATTTCAATACAATATCTCTCTGATTTCCCGATTTTTTCGATAAAAAGTCAGATAGAGGGACTTAGGTCCTAATATTGGGTATCTGGAGGCTTGAGAAGCTATCCGATTTCGTCTTTTTTTACACTCAAGATGACATATCTTGAAAGCACTATTTGTACAGAGCTTGATTTTCAGATCTTAAATGCTACCCGATTTATCCACTTTAAAGTGAAAGGATCAAATGAAACTTAAAATTGAGTTATAAGAGAAGTAGGCGTGGTTTTTATCCAACTTTATCCATTTTCACAGCGTGACATAAGAATGCAAATATAATGTCGCGTCTAAGGTTTGTTCAAATCGGTTACTGGGCTTTTGAGGATTTCACCTAAAAGTGGGCGGTGCTACGCCCATCACCAAAGCTTTACACGAATTCCTATGCAACCCTTCCCTTTCATATTCCCTGCAGGATTTAATGTCTCTATCACGTTCCTTCAGCGAGTTATCGCACTTTTAGTAGTTTTCAACATAACCTTTGTATGGGAGGAGGGCGTGCTTATTATTCGATTTTACTAATTTTCTCAGTATATGAAAAGATGCTGGAAAAACATACTACCAAGTTTGATTAATATAGCTTTAACAGTTTCCGATATATATATATATATATTAAACCTATAGGGGGCGGGGTCATATCCACTTTTAAAAAACTTTTCGCCGCAGATGCCCCACCCTTCTTGGATTCTCCGTACCAAATAACACGTTTATATCTGAATTTTATGCTTAGTTATAGCACTTTATCTGTTTTCGATTAATGGCATTTTGTGGGGGTAGCAGATGTCCAATTACTCCCATCTGCAATACCAACAGTCTTACTTTGACAGAAAACACGTGTACTAAGTTTCATCAAAATATCTTAATTTTTACTCAAGTTATCGCTTGTACGGGCGGACGGATAGACAGTCACTCGTTTTTCAACTCGTCTTTTCATCCTGATCATTTATATATATACATGTCTATATCTAACTCATTTAGTTACCTAACTCGTAATTAGTTTATCTAATTCGTTTAGTTAGTAGTTACAAACAACCGTTAGGTGAACAAAACTAATATACTCTGTAGCAACATGTTGCGAGAGTATAAAAATTACAAAACATAACATTTTTAATATATACTAAATGCGGTGCTAGTGAAAAATTTTCATACATGTTACATATTTTCATACTATAAGGCGAACACTGTATTCCCTTTTGCTGACTTACGTCTCATTTATTCTATTCTGGAACTAATACTATCCTAACTGTGACTGTATGAACGGTCTCAAGTCTGACGAATTGTTATACCGACTCAATAATCAAATCCTGATTAGTAAACGAGCCAAACGGGGACATGACGATTTGAATGATTTTGAAAATAAGCTAGAACAGCTTAAAAATCAATTTCAAACAAACTGTGGCAAAATTTGAAATCAAATCGTGTGAAGCAATAAAAATTATAGACGGGGTGGAATATCACGAAGGTCTGGATGCGGTTAAGTCACTCCCAGAGTTTGATGGCACACAGAAACAATATATTTACTGGCGGCAGGCGGCAATGGTCGACTATGAAATTTTTCAACCCCATCTTTTAATACAGGCCTTAGCTTTGACGGTGTTATTAGTCGTCTGTTGGTGTCGAGGATGTTGAGAGGGCGTTCTGTCGCCGAGAGACTCACCGTTCAGAAACTGTAGAAATTTCGGCAGACGTGGTGTGTCATCGTCGACAGGAATTTCGATATGCAATTTAATTAATAAATGAGAAAAATAAAGCGAAACAAATCGCGAAATTCCCAATGATTAATCTTAAAGCTGCCAATGGTGCTTTGGTGATGTGACTCTTGGTTAGGGTCACCTTCAGTGAAGAGGCCGCTTGTTGGTAATGGACCGCTAAAGTCATCACGTCGTAGTCACCAATTGTGGAACCTTATTATTACCCCCTATGCGACGTGATAACCAAAAACCAACTGAATATTCCTAGCTTAGCTTATCTATTTAATTCCTTAATTAATATAAGTAACAGAAAACAAAGCTCATGGGTTGGCAGTGTAAAGTAGAATGTAGAATAACTTAAACCTTTGCTGTACTACTATAATTTAACTTTCTATTAACACAAGATTGCGTTGTTTAAGAAAAATTCATAAAATGTTTAATTTGGGTCCCATAAAATTAATATTACCAGATATTTGGTTGGCGGTTGGTTACCAGTTTTTGGAATAAAAAACTTTATTTAAATTTTGTTTAGTTTTTAAAAAAAAACTTGCTTTGCTTTGATATTACTTAGTAACTTTTTTGAAATAAATATTATTGAACGTACGCCCAAACAGATATCCAAAAAGAGTAGATAATGTTGTTCTAGGAATTAAGGAGTTCTGACAGTACAAGATTATTGATTGATTACAGATTGAGGAGAGCTGACAGTACAAGATTATTTCGAAATAAATTAATTCACAATGGTCAATTTATGCTGTCACATATATAATATAAGGTCTAGCAAACAGAAATCCATTCCTTATGCATCAAATTGAAGGTTCAATTGAAGATAAAATAAACACCGTTTTCGCCGGCTCATAGCAAATCGACCAAAATCGCTTTCACTTGACGTTGTCGTCAGTGACCCACTTTTCATCACCTGTAACCATACGCTTCAGAAGTGGTTCGATTTTGTTGCGATTCATCGGTTTTCATCAGCGATTCTAAGATGGAAATTCGGTCTATTGGGTTTTTTTGCGTTAATTCGTATGGAACCCATACATCCAACTTCTTTTTCTATTCAGCCTTATTTAAATGGCTCCAAGCGGTTTTTTGTGCATTGTTTAGCTCGTGGACAATCGAAACAGTGCTTACAGGACGATCAGTCTCGACAATTTCTATTATTTTATCGATATTTTCAACAATTGGCCTTCCAGATAGTAGTACATCTTTGACATCAAAATTACTAAAACGGGGTTCAAAAATCAAAATTGCGTGTGATTGGGTATTACAGTATCAGGACTATAAGCACTATTCACATTTTCTTCCACCTGTCTTCCGTTTTTGCTTTTATCGAAGAAAAAATGTAAAATATGACGCTTCTTCTCAATGCTGGTGTCCCTCTTTGAAGTGTGCTCAAACAATACTGAGTCAAGCAATCACAAAACGCTCTGAAAAGATTTTTAGTACAAAATCCCACTTTCCTAACACCATATGGCGTAACCTGATCGCCATTAAACAATGCGAGATACAGATTACTAAAGCCACATCGAAAACATAATTCCAAAAGTACATAAGCAAATCCTCTCTACTCTCCTGCTGCATAAACAATTTTGTTTGTTAAAACTTCTTTTGTAAAGAACTTTTGTAAAGAAGGGCTCAATTCGGGTGTACCGAACATTTTATACTCTTGCAATGTGCAAGGATCAGAGGCGGGGATATACTTTCAGGTTTGGCACAACTTTATATTAAACAAGTGAGAAAGGGATAAGTTCGCGTGTAACCGAACATTTTATACTCTCGCAATGTGCAAGGATCAGAGGCGGGGATATGCTTTCAGGTGTTGTCAAACCTTTATATTAAACAAGTAAGCAAAGGCTAAATTCGGGTGTAGCGGAACAATTTATACTCGCAATTTTCAAAGAGTAAAGTCGGGTAATTTTTCAGGTGTTAACAAAACTTTATATTAAAAACTGTCGCAAATAGATTTAGCATTTATTATTCGACGCTATTTGGCATTATACTAACTTTTACTTAGGTCATATTCACACAAATTTAATCCAACGAAGACACATCATCTATATCCATGATATAAGTGCTGTGGGAAGGTACAACAGTCATAATTTTTATTACCGAATGACATAATATTATTCAAAATATTCTTATATAATTTTGTAGAGACTTCTTTTATGGAGATATTTGCGATATAAACTCCACCAAAGGCACGAAGTTTAATATACAGTGTATATGAGGGAAAAGTCAATCAGAGGGCTGTAAATCATAACATTAGAGATATCGATTTCATTCATATTCAGCACTAAATTATATTATGGTTAAGAAAACAATTAATTCCTTTAAGATATCACAAATATTAATTAAAAAAATGGTTTAAGCTCAACTGGAAAGTTGGAAATTGCTATATCTGGTACATTGAGGCTGGGGGAAGGTCTCAGCAGATAAATTTTACTTTTAGTATTAAACTAAAGTATGCTCGAGAATACACTTCTGGGCAATATTGATTACTTAAAATTAGACAGACATATTCGGCACAGAGTCAACTTGAATAACAGTAATCATTTTCTGCAACAAATGGGGGCTGTAGTAATTCGTATATCGATTTCACTGATTTTTGCCACCAAACTTAATATATTCAATATTATATGTTAGCTAATGTTTTTTTGCTAAGATGTATTACATATTGACTGCTATACAGGGAATTTTGAAAAATCTCATATTAGGAATAGGAGGTTTAGGGGAAATATTAACCGGATCTTATCAACTCAATCAATCTGGGGACTTGAAAAGTTATAATACGATTTCTAATTTTTAGACGTAAGATGGCATGCCCTCTAGGCACTCTTCATGCAAAGATTTGTTCCGATATCTTTATTGGTAGTTGATTTATATACTTTAAAGAGAAAGAATTTTATGGAGCTTGAAATTGTAATATACGGGAAGTAGGTCCGGTTGAAAGTGGAAGTGGTTGAAATTTGTGAAGTAGTTCCCGAGATATGAAATCTCACGTGAAAGTGGGTGGTGCCACACATATTATCCAATTTTGAAACCCGTTCCTTTGAACGCTTCAAGTACCATCCTGGCTGTGAAATTCAATTCTTCTGGCACGTTTCTTCAGCGAATAACGCACTTGAAGTAACATTCAATGTAGCCGTTATATGGGGAGTAATCCGATTACGCCCATCTGCAATACCAACCTCTGAGTTGCACCCCTGAGAGTGCTGCGGAACATGTGCACCAAATTTTATTAAGATATCTCAATTTTTACTTACATCTTTATTTTTTACTTTTCGACAGTCACTCGGAATTCAATTCGTTTCGTCATCCTGGTCATACATATACATGTATCTTTCTTTCCCGATTAGTTTTAGGTGATACAAACAAACGCTTGGTGAACAAAACTGATATACATGTTCTGAGAGTATAACAAACACCAGTCATCGACTGCTACTCGACATAAAGCTTTGTGCTATAGTGATTTTCGGTGATTTTCGGGGATTTTCGCTATGCCCACTTTAACTTTATTAGTAAATACGCTCAACCCTCCCCTCACGTTACCTCCCAAGAAACGTGAGCACATTCATCAACGTAATCGCACTTACCAACCAAGATCTACAGACAGTGTTTTAAGATAACATAAAATGTCCCCTTGGGACATTGACATTGAATGACCGCACTAGAGAATAATAGGTTCGCCCTATTATCCTCTAGCCCCCAACCAAAAAGAAAAAAAAAACAATCAACCAACCACAGAAGTAAATTTCCCCAGTCTACCTATAACAACAAAAGACAACCCAAAATACGTAGTGGTAAGCTCAATTGAAGCAAACAAACTCATGAACAAATTCTCCTGTTTCGCTGTCCACAAAGCATTAAAAACATTAGCGGTGAAATAATAAAAATTAGTGAATTAGGAGAGGGAAATTTGCTGCTTCTCGTGAAAAATAGCACTATCGCAAAAAAATTCACAACAACAAAACAACTCATTGGAATATGCAATGTAAAAATTGAGCTCCACAAAAACGTAAACTCTACAAAAGGAACTATTTACGCTCCGTGCTTAAACGAAGTTCCAGACAATGAGATAATGGAAAATTTAAAAGAACAGGGTGTTGTAACTATTTACAAATTTCCCAAATACGTAAACAATAAACCAACCCCAAGTGGCGTCGTACCTTTGACTTTCGATCACTACTACCTCCCTGAAAAAATTTACGTTTCATGGTATACAACAAAGGTAAGACTTTACTACCCAAACCCTATGAGGTGCAAAAACTGCCAAGCCCTTGGACATACAAAAAAACGCTGCAATAAGCCCCCTGTTTGCTATACATGTGCTTTACCACCTCATAACCCCTCACCATGTACTCGCACTCAATGCGTAAATTGTTCTGCTGATCACTCAGCATCTAGTAAAGCATGTCCAAAGTTCTTTCAAATTAAGAAAATAATAACAATACAAGCAGACAATGAATGCTCTTTTCGCGAAGCAGTAAAGTAAAGTAAAGCACAAACACCGCCTGTTTTCAACTCTTCATCTCCTTCATTCGCCAACATCTTCAACAACTCGACAAACATAGAGAACACAAACAAAGAAACAACTATGTAAACAGAAGCACAAATCACCTCCTTTTCCCCTATCTCAAATACTCCCCTTAACTTAAAAACAAACAGCATGAACAGCAAAGCAGAAGAAAATAAAACAACCACAATAAACGCAACAAACTCAACTTACTCTATACCAAAAACAAGTACAGTCGATGACTAAACAACAACCTCCTTTGATTACGGTACAACAACCACACTCATTTCAAACTTGATCAACCACTTCAGCAATACCCCAGATACCCCTTAAACAATACTCGTAATTTCCCCTCCAGAATAGACCATGCAAATTCTTCAGTGGAATATGAAAAGTCTATTCAATAACTACCCAGATTTAAATCTACTCATCAACGAATTCTCACCACAAATTATTGCACTACAAGAAACGCACCTCCCAGCAAACAAAACCGCATACACTCCCCACATATACATGGGCCACTTTCACAACCTACCTCAAAATAAATCAGCTAAGCAAGGGACTGCTCTATTTATTAGAAAACAAATTAAACATAAACGTATTCCCATCTCCTCCAACATATCCGTCATTGCTATCGAAATCGACATAGGTTTCAAGCTTTCTGTAGCCACATGCTATATTCCCCTGCATCAAAAGTTTAGCGCAAGTGATATCATTAGTATCGCAAACACACTTCCCACACCCAAAATAATAGTAGGAGATTTCAATGAATGGAGCCCGCTATGGGGATCCACCTCCTCAAACCTCAGAGGTCAAATAATAGAAGATGTAATACTATCTAAAAACCTAGTTGTTCTCAATGACGGATGCCCAACCCATTTTTCCACACACAGATCATTCACCCACGTAGATATTGCCCTTTGCTCAGCATCTATAGCCCCAAAAATTTCCTCTTTCACATTAGAAGATCTTCATAATAGTAACCACTTTCCGATCATAACCACTCTGATCACCCCTATTCAATATATGATTAAACCGAGAGCAAAATTCCTTACAGAAAAAGCTTATTGGTTAAAATACTGCTCCTTAATAAATACATTAAAAAGTACAAAAATAACATCAAAAAACATAAATGCGGAAGCATCCAAAATAAAATCGATAGTATGTTCTGCTGCCCACATAACTATTCCCCAAACAAACACCAACAAATTTTCCACCAAACTCCCGTATTGGTCCAACGAACTAGAAGTCTTAGAAACACAAAGCAATTACTCTGGAGCACATTCAAACAGAACAGAACAATGGAGAACTTAATAAGATGCAAAAAGGCAAACTCCAATTTCAGAAAAGAATTAAAAACTCGAAAAAACAAAGCTCTAGAAAAACTTACGGCTAACATAAAACCTACTTCAAGTCCAAAAAACATTTCGACTGATATAAAAGCTCTTTCAGGTGGATATAAACACAACAAAATCGACTTCATCCAATCGCCCCAAGGTCCTATCTACAACCACCAACATATGGCGGAAATCTTTGCGCTAACATGGTCAAACGATTCCCACAATTCCAACTTCCACTCTAATTTCATTCAAAAATCAATTCAAATAAATTTGCAAACATACCACAATCCATCCCCATGTTTTGAAACTACGCTGATAGAATATCCCATTGCAATAGAAGAATTTGACTCCACGATCAGCAAAAAGTCTGGTAAAACCCCAGGTTCCGAGAAAATTTCAATTCATTCATCAAATACCTCAATCACAGGCTTTAGACCAATTTCCTTAATACCCTGTATGGCAAAAGTTCTGGAAAAAATTATATCCAAGAGAGTAATGTGGTATGCCAAAAAAAGGGATTAATAAGCCCGAATCAGTTCGCATTTCAAAGCGGTTTTGGTGTCATTGACCCACTACTATACTTTGAAGACTGTGCCTCAACAACGATATCCTGAGTCTAGATTTTGAGAAAGCTTTTGATAGAATCGGAGCCCACACAGTACTACAAGAATTAAAGAAATGGGAAATTGGAAACAAAATGTATAACTTTATAAAAGCATTTCTATCAAGCCGTAAATTTTCCGTAAGTGTAAACAACAACTCCAATGTTTACCCTTTGCACAATGGCATACCGCAAGGCTCCCCACTCTCAGCAACTTTATTTATTATAGCATTCAACCAACTCAGCAACTTAATAGCCCTAAACCCCCACATAGACCACCTCATCTACGCTGACGATGTCTTAATTTTCTCGGCTCTAAAAGATTTGAACCAAGTAAAAATCCTATTTACTAATTAGTGCTCTAGTAAATAATAATAATAATAAAATAACAAACACTGTTCGTAATGTATACAGTAAGACAGTCTGTATTGGCGTTTTTGCAGTTCGGCTAGTTATTACTTGAAGATTAAGATCAAAAAATTGTCTTCAGCGATGTCAAAAGTGAATCAATACTTATAAGAGAAATAAGGAAACATAGCTAAATATTAAATAATTTCGAAAATTTTATAAAATAGAAGCGTTTGAAGTAATTAAGATGTCTGGAAAATTGACCAAAAACATTTAAACAACATTTAATAACGGAAACCCAAGTATTCTCACCAAATCAGAATTTCCACTAAATTAGTTGCTAAAAAAAACAACAACAAACATCAACTCAGGTCGTTTCCTCTTTGCTACAACAATAAGCTCACTCTTCTTTCTACGAAAAAGGGGTCATAGTAAAACGAGGAAAGGATCATATCCATAGGCTGTTTTGTATTCACAAAACACGTTAATATTTTGTATGCACGTTTTTGGTAATATAATGGAAAAGCCCATCTTTCCGAATTGATAAAAAATGAGTATCATGGGCCCACAATATGATGAAAAAAGCTTTTATTCTTAAATTCAAACAAATTCTTAATTAAACTTAAATAGTTTGCTACTTCGTAATTATTGAATATAGAGACATTAGAAATTTGAAATACCAGCCTCCTGTCTAAAATAAATACTATATACTGAACTGAATACTATATACACAAGTACATATGTATACATATGCATGCTAATTAGGTAGCAAAACAGCTCTGAATCGCATTGCTTGGAGACGGCGAAATTATGTAAATATTAGCTTTCAAATTAAGATTAACACACGCATCAATAAATTACAAAATGTAACGATGATTAATTAATTAAAACTGCATATTTTATTGCAGTACATACTGTAAAGATGTATTTGTTTTAACTAATTGAGAATTATTCCTATGATAATTAAAATTATGTAAAAAAATTACCTAAAAGTTACTGAATTTCCTTAATTGATAAGTATTTTAGTTCAGTTGTGCATATATATATGCATGTACTTATCCTTCTCCACGATATGCATTTGTGCATAAATCTCTCAAATATACAATGCGAAGAAAGTTGTGTCCTTCAAATTTCAGTTCATTTTGTTTATTTTCAACGCCTCATCACTGCCAATACTATATATTTTTGAAGAATATTTTAGTTTTATTAGTTCACGACTTGTGTAGCATATGGTAGTAGTCTAACCGAGTAAAATCACGTTCCATATGGCAAATAGAATGAATGTTTGTCGCGCAGAATATTAGTTTTAGAAATTTTTATTTAAACAAATTGTATAACTTTCTAGGTATGTCACTGATCAGTTTTTGGAGGCACAAACTAAAGCATACACCAAATCAAATTAATTATGTTTAAAGTTAAGGTGTTTACAAAGTGTTTACTAATTAAATAAAATTTTTTGGTGCTACTCCCAACTACCTAAGATCGTTTTCCGTAATAAAGAATAACTTTATTGGTTACATAAAATAAACTTCATAGATTGTTGCTTCTGCAATTTACCTAAAATAACATATTTTATTTTACACAAAACCTGTTAAATTCGAACATTTTCGAGGTATTTCTAAATCAATAAGCTCATTTGGTATAAACAAAAACTATCTAAGCTTTCGCTGATAAGTTTTGCAAGTATCTCATTGAGTTACGATAATATATTTGATATTTGATCTATTGATTTGATCTACTGATCTATTTGATATATTTAATTTACTGATCAAACAAACCGTGTTGTTTTACATAGAGTTTTGAAAGTATCTCAAACAGTAATTTTAGTATAATAATTTGCATATTTCAAAGAATTTCAAAAATGAAAGCAGTTAGTAGTAGGTAGTACTATTAAACACGCGCTTAACTAAATCATCCAATACATTACAGAATTAATCGTAGCTGGACATTTCCTCGGTATTTGTTTAAGTTCTACATATGGAAGAAAACTTTTTTAAGGTGGGATAAATACAATCCGGGGTTAGATATTTGTTACAGATGTATGACTCTGGTAAAAAAAAACTTTTCCTATAATTTTCAAAGTGAAAAACAATCGCTGTAGATTCGCATTTGTTATTTAAAATATTTAACTAAACAGAAAGAAAGGCATTAAAACTCGACGGTAATTATTGGGTTGTTCGGAAAGTCATTTCGTTTTTTTTTGGGGAACATGAAAGACAGTTTTCGTATAATGAATAAATATTTTATTAAATTATATATTGGCCATTCTGGTCCAACACCTTTTGCCATCTTTCTGGCAGTAACATAATTCCCCTCTCATAAAAGTTTTGGTCCTTGCTGGCAAAAAACTCGTCCAGGTGGTTTTTGACATCTTCATTTGAGGTAAAGGTTTTGCCATCCAAAAAATTTTGCAGGGACCGGAACAAATAGTAGTCGGAAGGCGCCAGATCTGGAGAATATGGTGGATGTTGCAGTACGTCCCATTCAAGCTGTAAAAGTTTTTGGCGAGTGACCAAACTTGTGTGAGGTCTCGCATTATCCTGGTGGAACACTACACCCTTCCTGTTGATTAATTCGGGCCTCTTCTCTTTAAGTGAATCATTCAATTTGTCCAGCTGATGACAATAGACTTCTGAATTAATCGTTGTATTGTCCGGCAAAAGCTCAAAAAAAACGATTCCTTTGACATCCCACCAAACGGAGAGCATCACCTTTTTTTGGTGAATGTTGGCTTTTGACACGCTTTGAGCCGGTTCATCTTTTCTGCTCCATGACCTCTTGCGTTTAACATTGTTGTATACAACCCATTTTTCGTCCCCAGTAATAATCCGCTTCAAAAATGGATCATTTTCTAGACGTTTGAGGAGCGAATCACACGCGTCAACACGACGACACAAATTTCGTTCGGTAAGGACATGGGGCACCCACACATCGAGCTTCGAGGTTAAGTCCATGCCTTTCAAATGGCCATAAACAGTTGAATTCGACAAATTTAACCCCTCACCGATCTCTCGTGTGGTGATTCGCCGATTTGCATCAACTAATGCCTTTATCGCATCTTTGTCAGCTTCGACCGGCCTTCCAGACCGTGGTGCATCTTCGACATCAAAATTGCCGGATCGAAATTTTGCAAACCAGTTCTGGCACTGGCGTACTGTTAACACGCCTTCTCCATACACATCCGTCAATTTTTTTCTCGCTTGGACAGCATTTTTACCTTTTCTGAAGTTAAAAAGTAAAATATGACGAAAATGCTGCTTATTGCTCTCCATATTTAAAAAGGCACCAACCAAAAACTACTGGGTAGAATTAATAGAACTTTTTCACACACAAGCCTTGCAATATCAGCTCTCATGACATATAATGGTTATGGGGCTTAAGTGTGAAGTTAGTTTCGAAAAAACGTAATTAAGTCCTCTGGCGGGAAAAAACGAAATGACTTTCCGAACAACCCAATATTTAACAAATAATGGTAAATTTTTAATTGTTTTAATCTTGAAATAATGATGATGATGAACAATTTCCATGAAGATGGAATACCGGACACTACCTACAAATATTTTGGCTTGTATATGGTAGAAGAGTTCTTAGGAGCTTTCAAGCTGAAATGTTTAGTGCGCCTATTCTCAACGTCAACACTACACTTTTGCATATGGATTGGGCACGCTGCGTCGACGAGAGTGTTAAAAAATACCGGGAATTTTCGTTTTTTTAAAGAAATATTTATTCTTTTTTATTTATTATTATTATTATTATTTATTTGTTTATTAATTAACTTTAGTCTACATTAATGTTGCCGCCTTCAAAATAGTCTCCATTTGGTATTATGCACTTAGGCCAGCGTTTATTCCAATCGTCGAAACACTTCTCAAACTCGATTTTTGGGATAGCCTTTAGCTCTTTCAGCGACGCTTTTGAAAATAGGAAAATGTCACACGGAGCAATGTCTGGCGAATATGGATGTTGGGGCATCGTTATAGTATTGTTTTTGGCCCAGAATTCACGAAGAAGCTACGAAGTTTAAGCAGAATTGAACAAAAATGAGCAGTAACCATGAATTGTTTTTCCACAAATCTTGGTGTTTTATTTTTCGGATTGCTTCACGCAAACGGCGTTGAACTTGTAGGTAGTACTAGTTATTGACCGTTTGACTTTGAGGCAAGAATTCATGATACACTATGCCATTAAAGTCGAAGAACATTCCCGTTATTTTCTGAGCACACCTCGTACTTCAGCACTTCAACACACTTCGTACTTTATCATTTTAGTTAGTTAATTTTTATATTTATGTGTCTATATTTCGATTTCGAAATAGCAGTAGAGTGCAAATAGAAATTGCTTATCACTTATGTTTTTTTATACTCCCGCTTGTTGCAACGGAGTATAATAGTTCTGTTCACCTAACGGTTGCTTGTAGCACCTAAAACTAATCGCGTATGATATAGAATTACATATATATAAATAATCAGGATGCCGAGTCGAGTGAATTTCGACTGACTGTCCGTGCAAGCGATAACTTGAGTAAAAATTTAGATATGTATATAAGCTTTGGTACACATCTTCCTTGGCACTATGAAGAGATCAGTATTGCATATGGATGAAATCGGATCATCGCCACACCCAGAAAATGCCGTTAAAAAAACTTGTAAAATGGAATAATTAAGCTCCCAATTAAGATATAAAACTGGTATTTCGTACAGGGAATCACAGTATGGAGAGGCTTCTGCGGATTAAATATTTTTAAAAGGAGTGTTTGGCCCAGCTCCCAAATAAGTTTAAGGTAATTATGGTATATATCCCACCCACATCATACTCTATTGGTACTTTTTGTGCAGAGCTTTGCTTCGATATCTTTCTTATTAATTTATTTATTCACTGTAAAGTGAAAGAATCTTATGGAATTTAAAATATCATTCGTTGAAAACAGGCTTGGTTTTATTCCGATTTCCTCCATTTTCACACTACAATATAAGGATCCAAATGTAATATCACGAAATTTGGTAGAAACCGGTATAGTAGTTCCCGAGATAGAAGATCTCATCTGAAAGTGAACGGTCCCACGCTCACTGTTAAATTTTTACACCGGTTCCCTTGAAACCCTATATCACACTTAGTTTTAGGTGTTCCAAGTAACCGTTAGGTGAACGTAATCTGTGTAACAACTACGTGAGTATAACAAGAAAGAAGGGCTAAGTTCGGAAATAACCAAAAATTTTCGCATAGTAAAGGGATAAAAGATATTTCCATACATATTCTATTTAAAGACAGGTGTTACATCAGTTATTTAAAATCGAAGCAAATTTATTTAGAGAAAGTTTTTTACTAAGTTTGCTCAAATTATGAGACATTTTATTTAAGTTTCGTTGCAGATTCCTATAATTGATCGTATATAAAGTGTATTTGTAATGCACATAAACTATATGGGAGAAAATGTTTTTGGCAAGGAATGCAAAATTTTATTTCTTACATCTATAATAGGTACTATCAACTTTAACTATTATATCTAATGCTTTCAAATTTTAAACATAAGTTTTTACAGAGATTCTTATGTATGCATGTATTTATCAACATTTATATAACATAATTTTTATTTATACTTAAATTATGAAACTTCTACCTCATATTACATTAACAAATAATTGACATTTTAAAAAGTTTCTTAATCGGCATATTAACGATATTCTAATGCCATTGTGTTTAAATAGGCTAAGAAATATTGTACAAAGTCCGAAAAATGTAGTTCGAAATAGCGACTCAAATACTATTATGAAAGCTATGCTCTGCTCATAAGTAATAGCAGCATAAATGGGAAGCATAAATTTGTGCACCCGTAAGTGTAGTTTAGTAGTCTACACCAAGAATGAAACAAATTTTTTTTTTCTTGAAGAATATTTCCGATTGCAGTTCCTGTAAACTTCAGACAAATGTTAAAATCTTCAACAATTATGACATTTTGATTGCACAACTCAGTAGTGAGCACTTCATGAAGTTCTGCAATTATGTAAAATATGGTTGAAAAATTTAAACGAAATTGCTTTTAAAAGTATGAGGCCTGAATAAAATTTCTATATAATCTTTGGTTCTATAGAGCTAGCAACATTGCGTTTTGCCTATATTATAATACCCCGTTTATTTCCGTTGGTCATAACAGAGTGCTATCTATCCTCAGTTCGTTTATTAGATCCTGGTATTTCAAAATGCCTAAAAGTATAACTCCAAGTCTCTACAAATCACATCATGTAATCGCCTTTTATACCATTTATGTGAGCTATGATACTTTGAATATTTTGATATATATTTGATATATCTGAAAATTTGAAGTGCTGATATTCGAGAAATCATGAAATTGAGACCTGGTGTCAGAGCTTTTCATTTCCATCAGTTCCCTGACAGTTCCCTACTGGATCAAAATTAGAAAAAGAGCTCGACTGCAAGCAAGGTGTATGGAACCTATATTTTTCGTCTAGTATGAACGACAACTTTACTATTTGTGACATCCTGCCTTTATGAATAGTTATTCCTTTAGCAGGAACAACTAGAATTTGATTTCGTTCAACTGAAATTTCTTAATTTCTTTTATATCGAAAAGATCTCAGAACTTCTCCAATTTATGTCCAGGAGCTTTCCAGAGGGTGTGGCTTTTCGATTATGCTATTAAACTAACAGAAGGCTCCAATAATTTAATACACAGAATTGCTAGAAAATAACAATGCAGACAAATTTACATAAGTTGTCCAATTTCCTTTTTAACCACCTCATCCATCACACGTATTTACATGCACTGTAATCATATATTTGGCAGTGATTTTTAGTGTCAATTCATGGGGGAGGAGTTTTGAAAAGTTTAACCCTTTACAAACTTTTTTTTTTCACCTTAATTACGCAACAATTGAAAGGATAGCCTCTGTTGCAATTCGACTAAGCTTCAAGGTATTGAAATTACTTGTCTACTTGTGGGACCAAAATAAATATATAGTGTCATCGGGAACTTCTTTGGAATTAACTATACAAAGTTTCAATTAATGATATATCATTTGTTATAGTACTGGATACCATACGGTTTAATGCTTTAGTAAAACCTTGATTCTCTTTTTGTCTCATCGTTCCTGTTAATTAAAAAAATTTGAATAACTCCCTCAAAGTGGAATCAACTACAGTGCTGTAAGTATCATTCGGGTTAGGGAATATCCACCCATCTTGCTGTAGAGAGTTGCTTTAGATCATCAAACACCATAACTGGTATGCCACCGAAAGTGCTGTCTGTTGTGAAAAGATGTTTTAATCTGGCACAAACAGAGCAAACATACGAGCGCCAACCATCGATATTTCACCAATTATGATTAGAGAGAGTGCTCCACCCTCTAATGAACTAATTAACAGGTTAAGAAAATTTTTAAATGAAGTATTAATACACGTGTTCCGAATGCTGCTTTATCTGTAGGTGCGCAAAGAAGAACTTTCAAAGAACTTGGACAAGTGTAGTACTGAAAGGATGGTTAAGGGCTTGGTTTATTGCAGATAACAAACGACTTTTTCTTACAGCTGTTGGACCACTAATGAACTCATAAAATGGACGACTTGTTTTCAACATCAAATAAGTTTTGATCATGAAATAAGAAAAGTAGAGTTTTTGAATAATATTTAAACTCTGAACTAAAGAAAATAATTTCACAACCGGAATTAAGGGAGTTAGTTTAATTAGTTTTATTAGCGCCATTATTTGTTGGCTCTTCACCTTGAAAATCCAACTATTACAATACAACTGATAGTTTGCATTATTTCTGGAGGAGGAGGAGAATTAAGGGTGTTACTTAATTCATTTTCAACAAAAGGCAGCTAGATTTATGCACCTTCTACTAAGTCTAGTTAATTATTAAAGCTTTCTCATATATTTTCAAGTTCTCTTTGTTTAGAAATACCATATTTTCTTTGATTTTCGTCAATTGGAATGTGATGTGTTATGCAAGTTCGCTAGTTATTGTTTTCAATAAGAATTTCCGGTTCATTTCGCAATGAATAGTAAAGCTTTAAAATTTCACTGAAATACTAAACTTTTGCCATATCTGAGCTAAATTTCCTATACCGAATTATAGTATATATAACATTATTATATAAATATATAACAAACCAAACCGTTTTTTAGCAAAAGCGCTACCGTCACTGTGGGGAATGGCAACCCCATTTTCTCGTAAATTATCATCTTCTCTTCTCTTTCATGATCATTATCTTGTGCTCTTCTGCTGGATTGAAAAAAGTTTAATATTTATGAAAAATCAGCTAAGGAAACAGTTTCTAATTGATCGGGTCGTTGCACACACACACAGTCTAAAATACGAGATATAAAAATTTTGGTCGAATCTGAGTGAAGATTATGAAAATCCGCTCTAGGTTTTATCATTCGAACGCGTTATTCAGGCCGGGGGTATTTATAAATATTTCTGCATTACGTTCTCCCAGATTTTCTGTCAGACTAGAAATATTCAAAAAAAGATTTAAATGCGAAACGTCATCTACAGTTAGAGTTGAATTTAAAACATAGTGAAAAGTTTCCCTTATGCATTTCCTTTCCAAATTTTAAGTTGGTTCTGAGAGAGTTAGTAATATTAGAAGACAATAATAGAAACGACAAAGTATTTCCCTCTTATCTCTTTAGTACAAACCGACTGTAGTTATGCTTTTGGTAACCCAAAAAAATTTCTAAGTGGTTCACTGAATCATCAGTAGAAATGAAATTGTCTATGAAATTAATGATATCAGAGAATGTCTAAAGATCTTGAAGGTTGATCCATGCACCTAGGATTATTATTATGCTAATAAATTGGGGATACCTCCCTCTTGAAACTCCACTCTCCAGTAAAAACTTATAACCAAATGCTCTCCAAACGGTAACATTATCTTTAAAAGGCTTAAGGTCAAAACCTCAACCCGCTGAGATTCAGCTGCCTATAGAATTATAAAGAAGGTTGGCCCAAATTGGCGAATTATTGTAATTGCCTTTTTTCAGCTTCTCAGTGCGCAGAAGAGGATCTGAAACCTCTCAGGACCTTGTAAATATCAGCATGTTAAATTAAGATTTGAACCAAGATTTCGTTTTACACATTTTGAGCCATATCACAATTGTTACGTGAAATTTTTCGTAAACAAATAGATGTACTATTCTCAATTTGTAATAATTCTAATTCTTTGTAATCGTGCAACATTTTTGGAATGGTAAACGCTCTCTAGTCAAAGCGGCGAATTTCAGAACATACTAGTTTACTATATATTTCAGAGCAAGTAAAGTTCTGCCAAAAATATATATGTAGTTCCAAATGACAATTCCTTTGCATTATTATTTTGAGTGAGTCAATTGGTTTTTGTTCTTCAACTGGTGCTTTAAACGGTTATGGTCTAAGTTTTCTAAAATACTATTTTCCAGAAGAGTCTCTTGACCACGTCAATTCAGCTCTGAAATCACAGATGCTTTGGGAACACGATTACTTGAAAAGTTAATATCGGAAATCTGTCCCGCATAAAGAGATTGAACCGATCCATCAACATTAGCAGATGCAACAAAGGAACTTCTTCTTGGTTATTAAATACTGAAACCTAGTCCTCTTTAACACATATATTGCGCTTACAATGTAATGGTGTGTTCACTAAGAATTGCAAAGCCTTATGGTACTGATGTCACAATATTGTTAACAGAAACGGGCATAATAATAACGGCATTTTTAACCTAACTTTTTCCTTTATATCACGAAGGACGAGTGTTCTTAAAAAACAATTTAGGTATTATTAACCTTTCTTCAATTGAGGTTAAATTTTTCAAACAATCTCGTATTTCCCGGAAGTCTAAACCATTTGATAAACATATTTTTAGGACGTTCATTTTATACTCTCGCAACATGTTGCCACTATATTGACTGAAGTTGTTTATTATGCTACCGCATAATGTTGCAACACAGTATAATAGCTTTGGTCACCTAACTGTTGTCTGTAACACCTAAAACTAATCGAGATAGATATGGAGTTATAAGTAGATGTAAATGATCAGGATGATGAGAGGAGTAGAATTCCATGTGCTTGTCCGCCCGTCTATCCGTGCAAGCGATAACTTACTAACCATTTAAGACATCTTGCTAGAATTTGGTCCACATGATCCGTAGTACTCTTCGGAGGCTGGTATTGCAGGTGGGCGTAATTAAACTTGTGCCACGCCCACAAAATGCCGTTAAACAAAAACTACTAAACTGTTGTAACTGAGCTCACAATTGAGATACAAAATTAGAATTTGGTACAAGGAATCACAGTGGCGTTTCGTCGCATAATGAATGTTGAATTCTTACGCAACATTTTTATACTCTCGCAACATGTTACTACAGAGTATATTATTTTTGTTCACCTAACGGTTATTTGTAACACCTAGAACTAATCGAGTTAGATATAGAATATCTATATATGAATATGAATATGAATATCTATAATATAATATATATATATGAATATATATATATATATATATATATATATATATGTCTGTATCTAACTATATATATATATATATAAATATATATATATGAATATATATATATATATATATAAATGATCAGGATGAAAAGACGAGTTGAAATCCGAGTGACTGTCTGTCCGTCGATCCGTCCGTCCGTCCCTCCGTGCCATCGATAACTTGAGTAAAAATTAAGATATTTTGATGAAACTTAGTACACGTATTCCTTGTCACCGTAACGCGGTTGGCATTGCGGATGGGCGTAACTGAAAATCTGCCACGCCCATAAAATGCCATTAATCGAAAACAGATAATGTGCTATAACTAAGCAAAAAATTAAGATATTAACGTGTTATTTGGTACAGACGATCCCTGTAGGGCGGGGCATCTGTGGGCAAAATTTTTGTAACAGTGGGCATCGCCTCAACCTGATACGGAAGGGTTGTATAGGAATCTGTGTAAAGTTTTTATGATGGTCTAGACAGGGATCTAAGCCCCATATTCCTAATATAATGTCCTTTTCTCTGGTTTACTTTTTCCTCATGTATTTAAAATATTCAATTAAGCCACTTTGGTTGAGTTTATATCGCATATACCACTTTTGGGTTAACTTGTTACATTTGAATATAAATATCTCTGACAAGAAGCATAATATAGCAACGAAAGTACATGAGTCTATGTCTATGGCCTGTAATACAAGTTAATAAGATACCAAATCTGATTGCAATCCATTGACAATTTCTTCGAATAAGGAATTTTAAATTCTTCCGCAACATTTTTTAATATGAAGTTGTGCCACCACCTGAAAACATTTCCCCGCCTCTGATCGTTGCACATTACGAGAGAATAAAATGTTCTGTTACACCCGAACTTAGCCCTTTCTTACTTGTTTAATGTAAAGTGCTCCGATGTCAAAAATGGTTAAAATCTATCCTCCCATGTATCTAATATAGGTTAATGCAGAAAAGATGTGAAATCGGTCCTCGAATTATTCAAGCATATATTACATATAATGAATTTCTGGCAGACTGTGCCAAAGATGCCAAAAGTTGCCGCAATCAGTTCGAGCCTTCCCCTATTCCTGATTTTATTGAAATCAAGTGGAGATGTTTTCTTACACATAATGTGATTTAACATCCTTAACGTGTTTTGCCCACACCTCAAAATATTTCCCCGACTGTAACCTTCCAAATTGCGATAGTATAAAATATTACACACGAACTTAGCCCTTAGACTTTTCTACTGAAAAAAGAACAAAACATTGTGTTTATCTCCCCAGAGATCTACTTTTGCCCGTCGCAATACCAATCTAAGAGAGTTCTGTAATAAGATCGAGTATGATGCCATGCCCAAAATGACGCTGAGCATGGCTAGTATGACCTTGAATTGGCCGTAAGTGCTACATCAATCTTCACTGGAATTATTTCCAACTATAATCGAGTGATTTTTTTGCAAACTAGTTTACAACAACAATTTCCCTTTAAAATCCAGATTGCATTTATTCTTCTTGCTCCGTAATCGAATTAGAAATTTGTTAGTATATTTCTTCCACTGTTGGGAGACTGTGTGAGAGTGTGTTATCTGTAATCTATTTTTAATCTCTTATCTGATAACTGTCATCTCGTAAGATATCAATAATTAACAGAATAGCAGTTGCTTGTATGAAAATAAGGCACTCTGCTGACTCGATGGACTGTGATTCATACCAGTTATAAAGCAATTTATTAGATGTATTATCAAATTTATGCCGAAGTTATATTTTGTGTTTTTGCACAAAGTTACTTTTTTGCTAATATAATTTATATAGTTTTCTAAACATACACATTCGACTTCAGCTTTAGCTTTATGAGTGAATTGATTTGCTATAAATTGCTTCTTCTAATTTATCCCCATAAAATTGTTAAATTTATCCTATCACGAGGCCGTTAGAAACTTCGTCACATCTTTGAGTTAAACGGTTCTTCAATTTCCGAAATTGAATTTCCAGTACGATAAGCTTTCTCTACTCGATTAAAACTCAGATGAGCAACATACAAAATGCATGCTTACAAATGTGCACACATATAGTACGTACGTAGGTAGTATAAACGAATTTCAAACTTTTAACAAACTTTAGCTTAACGCCTCATGGAATACTCAAATCAATGTAATCAGTTGTAGGCATCTGTGATTGTGCTTTTAATTTTCACTACCCGTTGTGAACGTTCATGACCGAAGTATAAAAGCAATTTTTAAAAGTAATCGTCATGAAGATCCTGGCCAAGACATAGTAATGGAACGTTTGCAATCAACAGAATAAGTTGACGAAGTGCTAATCATTGGCTCTCGAGATTACATTGGCGTTTCCCAGATTGTTTGTTATTGAATTGGGGGGTGAATACCTACATGCATATGATTTAAGTTACAACGTTCATTCCGTGCTTATCAATCCATATTTTTATATAAGTATTGTACTGACTTTACATCTTAAGCCACGGTAAACTTATAAATGTTGGTAGCAATAGCAGAAGAGAAATTTATATGGAAGAAACGGCTAGGTTCGGGTGTAATCGAATATTTCATACTTTCGCAATTTGCAAGGATCAAAGCCGGGGGCATATTTTCAGGCGTTGACAAAACTTTATAGCAAAAAATTTTGCGTAAGAATTCAGAACTCATTATTCGACGAAATTGTTTTTGGACTATAATTACATTTGGTATTTTACTAACTTATATAAAATACTTATAAAATTAACCTAATTAACTCAAATGATGTATGTGATATAAACTCAACTAATAGGGCTAAAGTCAATATATTGGATATATTAGGACAGTCAACCAGAGAATCGGAAATCATTATATTAGAGATAAGGGGTTTAGACCACGATCTAGACCGATCTCATTCATATTTATATTATCACATATATTATATATGTGAAATATCACAAATGCTAACCAATATAAAGTGTTTAAATTCAGCTAGAAAATCGAAAATCGCTATATCGGGCTTAAAGTTAGCTTTAAAGTTGGAAAAACATTTATCTGATATATTGGGGCTAGGGGAAGGTCACGCCTGATTACAATAACTTTTGCCATTACTGAAATATATTCGAAAATATATTTCCAAATATTTTTATTAAGATAGCTCATACATCGACCAACAATTCCTTAACAATATGCAATATGCAATATACAATTCCTTGGCTGTGATATTTTGTATAGGGAGGTGCCAGAAATATTTGCAAATTTGGTTTATATAAATTCAGTGGTTTGTGAGATATATACATCAGACCTATTAAAAGCAGGGCGTATCCTCTTTTCAAAACTTTTCGATCCGCAGATGACTCTCCTTACTGTGATTTCCTGTATCAAAATCCAGTTTTATGTCTTATACGAGAGCCAAGTTACAGAATTTTATGGATTTCCTTTATCGGCATTTTGTGGGCGTCGCAATATTCCGATTGCACACATCGGCTATACCAACCTTCTCAGAGCGCCAAGAAATACGTGTACCAAAAGTTATATCAAGATATCTTAATTTTGCTATGTCTTGATATATGTTGATATCTGAATAATTTAAACTTAAAACATTATCAAGTAATGGCTTACACAGATTGACAGAGAGTCCCCTGAAATTTATCTCGTGTCCTCATTTATATATTTATACACGGTATATAATATATAACTCTATATCTATCTCCATTAGTTTTACAAACAACCCTTAGGTGAACACAACTGTTGTACTCTGTTGCAACATGTTGCGAGAGTGTAAAAATGTTGCGTGAGAATTCAACATTCATTATTCGAAGAATTTCTAAATAGATTACAATCATATTTGGCATGTTATTAACTTATACTGTATGTCGTATACTCAACCCCAGTACTAATTTTGCTTCATGTAAGAGATATTTATATTAAAATCAATCTGAATACCACAAATCACCATATTCATCACGCTAGGGCCAAACTTTTTACTGCCAAATGGCATAATACGAATCGAAATATTATCCCATAAATTTGTTGAGACATCTTGCATTGCGAAATTTGCCTAAAGTACGCTCGAGAACATGTTTAGACCCTTGTGGCATGTTGCAACAGCGTATAACAGTTTTGATCACTTAACGGTTGTTTGTAACACCTAGAACTAATCGAGTTAGATATACACATATATATATATATATATATATGATCAGGATGAAAAGGCGAGTTGAAATCCGAGTAGCTGTCTGTATATTTTGATGAAAATTGGTACACGTCTTCTTTGTCACCGTAAGACGCTTGGTATTGCAGATGGGCGTAATTTTTCTCACCATTTGCCTCGTCCACAAAATGTCATTAATCGAAAAGAGATAAAGTGCTTTAACTAAGTAGAAAACTAAGATATAAAAGCGTTATTTGGTACAGAGGGTCCTACTAGGACGGGGCATCTGTGGGGAAATGTTGTTGTAAAAGTGGGTATGGCCCCGCCCCCAATAGGTTTGATATATATATCTCGGAAAACGTTAAAGCTATATCAATCAAACTTGCTCTGCTTAAATCTTCCAGCGAATATGATACGCAAGGGTTGCGTAGGAATCCGTGTAAAGTTTTGGTGATGGACGTGGCACCGCCCTTCCTTTTAGGAGGAAGAACCTTTAAATCCCATATCTCAAGAGCTCCTTAACCGATTTCACAAAATTTGCCGTGTAATATTACATATGTCTATTTTTTATGTCTATATTTCTTATGTCACCCTGTAAAAATGGACGAAATTGGATAAAAACCATGCCTACTTCTCATATAACACAATTTTATGTTTCATCTGGTCCTTTCACTTTAAAGCAGATAAATCTAGAGGCAATTAAGATATAAAAATCAAACTTTGTACAAATAGTGCCTTCAGGCTATGACCATCTTATGTCTAAAAATACCCGAAATCGGCTTATAACTTTTGAAACCACCAGATACCCAATATTAGGACCTCAGTGCCTCTATCTGACCTTTTATCGAAAATATCGGGAAATATGTGAGATATTGTAATGAAATTGGAGGTTAATCTTTCCATGATAATACCGTGCTCTTGTGTCAAAAATGCGCTAAATCGAGTAAATACTTCCCCTAGACACCATATACCTAATATAAGGATTTTCGACCTTCCTGTACATTTTATACTATATATAACGGTCAATATATGAGTTATCTCTTTGAAATTTAGAGAGCGTATCTTTCTGATAACAGTGTGTCCATCTGCTTAAAATGGATAAAATCTTGGTAGCACTAGCACTAGCACTCCCCTAGCCCCCATGTACTTAATATAAGGATTATCAAGCTCTGGGTAGACTTTATTCCATATATTTCAGCCAATATGTAAGATATCTCAGCAAAATTAAGTGAACGTGTAATATTGTATATACCATAGCTTACAGCCGAAAATGTGTGAAATCTGTCAAGGAATTATCCCAGCTCCCATATACTGCATATAATGATTTTCGCTATTCTAGCAGAATTTATGTCGAATATGTCGGTAACTGTGTGAGTTACCTTCACAAAATTGTACACTTGAATAATGAAAAGAGTTAATGTAATCAGCGCAGATCTTCCTCTATCCCAAAAATGATCGATATAAAAATTCCCGACATTCCACTTTCAATAGGTGTGGTATTTTAATGAAATTAAGTGGATATCTTTTCTTAAACACAATGTGATTTCGCGCTAAATATGAAAGAAATCGGTCTAGATCATGGTCTAAGCCCCATATTCCTAATATTATGATGTCCTTTTCTCTGGTTTACTTTTTCCTCAAATATCTATTATACTCATTAAACCACTTTGGTTGAGTTTATATCGTATATATCACTTTTGAGTTAATTTGGTAAATTTTAATATAAATATCTCTGACACAAAGCAAAATATGGTAATAAATCTCCGTAAAGCTATGGACTGTAATATAAGTTAAGAAGATAACAAATATGATTTCAATCCATGGACAATTTCGTCGAATAATAAATGTTGAATTCTTAGCAACATTTTTTAATTTAAAGTTATGCCAGCACCTGAAAGCATTTCCCCGCCTCTGATCCTTACACATTGCGAGATTATAAAATGTTCGGTTACACTCGTTCGGTTGGCCACACCAATTGTCTCAGCTTTATACCAGTTCTTATGCATTCCTTCCGTACCATCTTTAGTTTAAGATTTGATGCTTACGACGTATTGTATTTATATAATAAATTAAAGATTTAATAGTTAAAGATTTTTTTCAGCAAATTTATTACATTTAGCGTTAGTGGGTTGTGAGACATGTACTGTAAACCTATTAGGGGGCGAGCCAGACTCATTTTTTAAAAAGATTTAAACCTCAGATTCCCCTCTCTACTTCGATCATCCTATTCATTTCGTTATATTATATATAACTCCATATATATGTATATATCGATTAGTTTTAGATATTACAAGCAACCGTTAGGTTGTGACCATTGTGACCAACACGAATTCCAGAATCGACGATAACTTGCCAGCAAATACCAAACATCCAAATTCATAGTTGACATGGTATAAGGGGTAATTAATGGATCGGTTTCAGCGATTTTCGGCAGCATACTATAGTATATACGAGATCTTATATCAACTCAATTTTGTTAAGATATCTTATGTGTTGGCCGATATATACGGTATTAAATCAACCTCAAGTTTGGAAGCCTTTATATTATGTAAATGGTAGTTAAGGGAAATACTCAACCAATTTTATCTATTTTTTGAAGTAAGGCAAGGCAAAGCATTGAAAAAGTAAGGATGACGAGGCGAATGGAAACTTAGTGTACGCGTTCTTTGTCTCTATGTGGAGTTTGGTATTGTATTGAAATCGGAAAATTGACACGACCACAAAATACCATTAATGGAAAAAAAAATAAATGTACTATAATATATATAATGTAAATAATGAATATAAATGTTGTGTTGAAAACAACTACATGAAGGTTAACACGAGAAAGAAAAGCGTTTGAAAACTTAAATTTAACCGGAAAGATAGTAAATCAAGGTTGCATATGAATCGGTGTAAAAATTTAAAAATGGACGCGGCATCACCTACTGTTAGATCCACATGAGACCCACATCTCAGCAAATATTAGACGAATTTTTACCAAGGTTGATGCTTTACGTTATACTAAGATCTGTTATGTTACATTTTAAAAATGGGCGAAATTGAAATGCAACCACTAATACTTACCATATAACACAATTTCAAATTCCATTAGTTTCATAAGTTTAAAATATATAAATTTTTTAAGGACGCACTACTTTTTTATTTTTTTTACTAAAAATTTTGCTTACAGAGAGACTGGATATTAAACTATATAAAAACTGAATATGAAATTATGTATTTTGTACATAAACTCAGGTTTTATTTACATATTGAAATTGAGTTTTAAAATAATTAAAGGTTTTACAACGAAAAATACAAACACAAAATCAAAATTTATAAGTAATTTCATGACTAACAGAAAACACTTCAGAAAAAGTTTGCACGCAAAAGTAGTCAACATTTATCTAATATCACACAATTGAGGAAACTAATAGTTAATAACTTGTTAGGTTTCCTTTACGTCTCAAAAGTTCTGCTAACAACTTTAGCATTGATTTTATTAGTTTTATCATCTCTTCTGAAGAAGAGCAATTGCTTTAGCACATTATATAACAGCCTTAGCTTGATTATCCTCTCCGCATAGAATAGTTTCGAATCTTTATCCTGTTGAAAGTGAAATATATTTTTGAGGTCAAGTTTTACAGCACTTTACTTTAAACTTGACTTTAAAATATCGTGATATCCATAATGGCATCAATAAATTCGAGGTTACTCATCCTACTTCCCGCTATACACCCCCACTCTCACTGCATTGATTCACTGTAGGCACTAGGTATTCTTTATTTAATCCTGTACATTGTTTTCTCCAAATCAATTTATGTCCTTTGATCCCTAATGTACAAAATTTTATTTCATAAGAAATATCACCTCTTCCCAATACTATGGTAGTTATGTATTCATTGGCAAAGACGATTCGAATTATGAATATTTACAAGCGATATTTATAAAGCTTCTTTCGTGCAACTCTACTATGATACCCGCCTTTTTTTTTTGAGATGTTTGCCACTCAGCTAAGAAGGACGTCCAGAACGATGCTTATAGCAACTCTGGAACTTTTTGGTTTATAATTATAAATTACTCTTTGAATAGAGAAGAGAATTCTACCTACAGTTCGGCATTACCCACAATGTTTTGCTTGCTTTCCATTGTTTTGCAATTACTTCCCTTTCACCTGAATTTGTTCTTGTCCATTATTTTAAATTTTTATTGAAATTGTCGTAAGAACATTAATTACGCTCAAATAAACACGTTTTGATGAACATGTTTGTTTGAAACATGTTTTGAAACACGTAATGAGGGAATCCCCTTTTGTATTTTGCACAAAAACTTTTTCTGCGCCATGGTTAGGTAATTTCGAAAGATTAATTAATAAAATTGATGTTGCCAAATAATTTTTGAACAACAAGTGCTGTAGAAAACTCTTAAAAATCCATTTGCCCAAGAAAAAAGTGGTTGTCCACCATGATAGCTCTCTGCCGTCGGCATGATCAAACTAGTTGAATCAGGTTTCGAACAGCTGTCAACCACAGCATTCTCCAGCTATCTTACCTATCTTTGCTTCCAAATTTGAGCATGTAAAGATGGGCTAAGCCCGGGTACAGCCGAACATTTCACACTCTCTTAATTTACAAGAATAAAAGACAGGGAAATATTTCCAAATGTCGCCAAATTTGAATTTAAACAAGTAACGAAGGATTAAGATTGGATGTGACAGAATATTTTATACTCTCGTAATTTGCAAGGGTCAAATAAGGGGAAATATCTCCAGGTGCATTGTTTGTAATGTAAAAACATTTTATAAAACAAGTAAGGAAGGGCTAAGTTCAAGTGTAACCGAACATTTTATACTCTCGCGATATGCAAGGCTCAAAGGAGGGGAAATACTTTCAGGTGCTGACAAAACTTAATATTAAAAAATGTTGCTTAAAAATTCAATATCCATTATTCGACGAAAACGTAAATGGATTCCATCATGTTTCATGTCTTATTACACGTGACTTGTATTACACGTCATAGCCTCACGGAGTTTTATTACTTTATTTTGCTTCGTGTCTGAGAGATTTATATTAAAATTTACCAAATTAACTAAACCGAATTATGTTTAAGAAAACATATCCACTTAATTTCATGAAAATATTACACATATTGACCAAAATAGAGGGTTTAGGTTTAAAGTCAGCTGAAAAGTCGGGAATTCTTATATCGGACATATTTGGGCTACGGGAAAGCCTGCACTGATCGCGTTAACTATTTTCATTACACAAGGATACTAGGGAACACGTCTCCATCCAATTTTGTGAAGATAACTCACACAAAGACCGACATATTCGGCATAAAGTCTGCTAGAATAACGAAAATCATTATATATAGTATGTGATAGCTGGGATAATTCATTGACCGATTTCACATATGTTCGGTATTAAACTATGGTATATCCGATATTACACGTTCACTTAATTTTGCTTATCTGTCTTATATATTGATATATTATATACGACATATCATACATATATTGATAAATATTTTATAAAGTCTACCGGAAGGTTGAAAGTCCTTGTAATAGCTATATGGGGGCTAGGGGAATATTTACCTGATTTTCCTCATTTTGGACACAAGAGCGCATTATTGTAATGGAAAGATTATCCTCAAATTTCTTTAAGATATAATTTTGGAATTTTGCTTTCATATTCATGATGCACTATGCCATTAAAGTCGAAGAGCACAGTCGGAAAACATTCCCGTTATTTTTTGAACACACCTCGTATACCGGTCAATATTTAAAATATCATAGCAAAATTAAGTGAACGTTTGATATTAGATATGTCGTAGTTTAATGCTGAAAATGTGTGAAATCGATCAACAAATTACAACGAATTACACCAGCTCCCATATACTACATATAATAATTTTCGTTATTCTAGCAAACTTTAAACCGAATATGCCTGTCAGTCTGAGACTTATCATAAAAACTTGTCATAAAATTTAGTGAAAACACGTTCTCTAGTACACGTGAGTAATACCAAAAGTTAATGCAATCAGTCCAGACCTTCACCTAGCCTGAATATATCAGATATAATGATTTTCGGCTTTCAAGCTGACTTTAAACCGTTTGATGGCCAATGCGTGTAATATTTTAATGAAATTAAGTAGCTATGTTTTCTTGAATTTAATGTGGTTTTGCGCTAAATATGAATGAAATCGGTCTAGACCATGGCCTAAGCCGCTTATTGCTATAATATAATGATTTCCGTTTCTCTGGTTGACTTTTTCGTCATATATCCAATTAATTTAATTAAGCCCCTTTGGTTAAGTTTATATTGCATATATCTCACATAAGGTGGTATAAAAGGTTTTAATTTTAATATCTCGGACAGGAAGCAAAATATAAGTTAATAAGTTACCAAATATGATTAAAATCCATTCACGGTTTCATCGAATAATGAATGTTGAATTCTTACCCAACATTTTTATACTCTCGTAACATATTCAACAGAGTATATTAGTTTTGTTCACCTAATGGTTATTTGTAACGCCTAAAACGAATCGAGATATATATGGAGTTACGACATATACATGATCAGGATGACGAGACGAGTTGAATTTTTATCCGTCATTACAGCTGTCCATGCAAGCGATAACTTAAGTAAAAATTAAGATATCTTGATGAGGCGTGGTACACTTTTTTCTTGGCACTATGGGAAGGTTAGATATACGTAATCGGATCGCCCACAAAATGCCGCTAAACGAAAACCTATCAAGTCCTATAACCAAGCAACAAATCAAGATGCATACCTGTAATTTGGTAAAGCGAATCGTAATAAGCAGGGGCATCTGTAAGAAAAGGGGAGTGGCCCTACACCCTAATAGGTTGAATGTACATATTTCACAAACCAATAAAGCTATATCAACCAAACTTTCTCAGAAGAAGTCCTTCTACTACCTACTTATACCTTTGGAACACAAGTCAAATCGGAAGATATCCACGACCACCTCCCATACGAAGGTTGTGTTGAAAACTACTAAAAGTGCATTAACTCTCTGAAGAGATATGTCTGAAGCAATAAATCGTACAATAAATATGGTACGGAAGGGAGTCATGGGAATCCGTATAGAAATTGAACAATGAGCGTGCCATTTCCTGTCCTAATATGGTGGAAATCATGTCTTTTCAAGCCCCGAGATAACGAGTATGTGAACATCCGTGCCTGTGTCTAGCTTTTTACCGAAAATGTCATTCAATCTATGAGATACATAAATCAAATTCAGAGAGCTTCTTTCTCTGACAATAGAAAACTAATATCATGCATATAGATGATTTGTCTTAATTTATGAGTACAATTGCAATCCATTCACAATTTCGTGGAATAATAAATGTTGAATTCTTTAACAACATTTCTTCTTATTTAGTATAAAGATTAGTCAACGTAGCCGACCCTGAAGCATTATGAATTTTGTTCGTTTATATCCGAGCTTAGCTTATCCTTACTTGTTAGCTTTGAATTGCCCCCGGATAGCAAAACTTCGTGCTAGAGTTTTCCAGTTTTGCATTGCACAATAGAACCCCCACCATTTCACGTTAAACGGCCAATATTTTATGCTTGTTTCATAAGAACCATTGAAACCATTACACTCGCAGTCTTATACAAAAATATATACGCGTATGTATTTACCGCGATTTCATCAGACAACATTGTGTGACAAAAAAGGGTACATATAAATTTCCATTCAACTGGAACACGAACATGAAATAAGAGCAGAAAATGTTAAATGTAATAAAGTACAACAAATAAGTACAGCCCTGGATTTTAAAATTACCTTTTTATATAACTTTGCGTGTTGATATTTTGTCATACATATGCCATTGCAACTGAATACTGCCTTGACGTGGCGCTCACCTAAATATGTATGTATACATATGCTGACACGTATTAAATGCGATGCTTCACAAAGTTATGTGTGAATTATTTCAATTATATTTATACTCTCATAAAATGTTGCAGCAGAGTATAACCTAGTGAAAATTAATGAAATCGGATTGTAACCACGCTCATCTCCCATACAAAGGTTATGTTGGTGTAAACTCGCTAAGAAACACGTCAGAAACAATAAATTTGACAGCTAAGATGGGTAAAGGGTTTCAAAGGGATAAGTGTAAACATTGGATAACGGGTGTGGCAAGGCCCACTTTTCGGTGAAATCCCATATCTATTAGTACATCTATTAATACAGATTAATTTCAACCAAATTTGATATGTACCATCATAATTGCATCCTTATGTTACAACTTAAAAACGAGTGAAATCGGATTACAACCACGCCTACTTTCCATATATCACAATCTTAAAATCCAAATGATTCTTCCACTCTATAGTATATAAGTATATTATCAATGAAGATATCGGAGGACAACTTTTCACAAAGAGTGCCTTTAGGGTATGACATCTCACGTCTTAAAATTGTCGAAATAGGACTTTAACTTTTCCAGCTCATAGATACCGAATTTGTAGACCCTGCGCGTATAGGAAAATCATGTTAATACCTCCCCTAGCTCCCATATAGCTCATATAAAAATTTTCAAACCCTTGGTTAACTTTATACCATATATATCGGTCAATCTGTTAGTTATTTTAATGAAATTCAGACGGCATGTCTTTCCTGGTAATAGTATATCGTGGTGCCAAAAATTAATAAAATCGGTTCAATACTACCCCTAGCCCCCCTATACCTAATTTAAGAATTTCAGAATTTCGAAATTTCAAAACTCCGGTTTAAAAATCTCCTTATATGGTTTATATCATATGGTTGTCAATATGTATGATATCTTAGCAAAATTAAGTGAACTTACTATATAATAATGGATATTCCATAGGTTAATGCCCAAAATGTGTAAAATGGGTCAACCTGAGTTCTCCCCTAGCCCCAATATACCCGATATAGGTATTTCCGACTTTAAAGTTACCTTTAAACGCGATATAGTGATTTCCGATTTTCCATCTGACTTTAAACCGTTTATGTCAGACAATATGTGTCATATTTCAATGAAATTATTTGGACATAATAATAATCATTTATGCCGTATAGCGCAGACTATGAATGAAACCGGTTTAAACTTGGTCTAAACCCCACATCCCTAATATAATGATTTCCGATTCTCTGGTTGAACTTTTCCTAATATGCTTTTTGGTTGCCCCTTTTGGTTGAGTTTATATCATATATATTGTTTGCGTAACTGGGTTGATTTTAATATAAATATTTCGGACACGAAGCAAAATGTAGTAATCAAACTAGGCGAGTATATACCCCTGATAATAATTCAGTAACAGATTCGTCTAATAATGACTGTTGAATTATTAAGTGACATTTTTTAATATGAAGTTTGTTAGCACCTAAAAGTACACCCCGGCGTTGATCTTTGAAAATTGCAAGAGTATAAGATGTTCTGTTACACCCAAACTTAGCCTTTCCTTACTTCCTGTCATTTTTGCCATTAATTTGCCCTTTGTTGAATATGGTCACCCAAAGGATTTCACTCACGTTAATTGCTTTGTACATCATCTTTTCAAAACCTTTTCAGAAAAAGTTGCATCATTTCAATTTAAATTGTGGAAATTGTGCCTTTACGGATGCAAATAAAAAGAAATCGGAAATCACATTTTATTTTAAGAACGCGGTAAAAAATCGAATAACGTTCCCACCAAAAATCAATTAAATCTGTAAAATTTTACATTAATGAGCATGAAAAACAACTTAACATGTATCATCATGATTGAATATAACTGGTTTGCTAAATAATAACAGTGGCGTTGAGACATCATATTACAAAAAGTTGCCTTAGCGAAAGATGGGTGAAAAAGGTGAAAAAAAGTGAGAAAATGTGAGTGAAATAGTAAGTGAAAGGAGGCATATTATTTCTGACTTCTTTCTTATCTCACAGCGAAAACATATATTTTCTTACTAATACTGAAAAGTTGAAAATAAAGCAAATAGCAGCTTAGCAAAAACTTGCTTATAATCAACAAAACAAAAAATGGATAAATTATAGACAAATTTTATTACTACACTCTTGTGATATTCTCAAGTTTTCCAGATTCTGTTCTGATTAGAATTAGAACTAGATTAGTGTTCTGTTAAAAAAGGAGTCCGGTGTTTCAATTACGATATTGCAACAATATTCCACAAGAATGGAAGGCTCTCATTTTCTAAGGTTACACCTTTCAGATGTGGTAGTAGCCTCACTCAACGCTCCCATACTTTCCGGAGAAAAGCTTACGTGAGAATGTAGAAAATGTATTTTTACTGACAATAGAGAGCAATCACGTTTAAAGGCAACATTCATATGTGGTTGCTCCACATTTTGTTAAAGCTTAAATTGTCTCATAAAAAAATCACTTTTTTTCATGACAGCAATAGAACAACACCAATATTTTTCATAGCATGTATAACTAATATACTCTAATCTCTAATCGGGTATAACTAATACATATCTAATACTGTAATACTCTAATCGGGTATAACTAACACATATCTAATTTTCAGTAGTGAAAAAATTCAATAACTAAATACACTTTGAATAAAATATTTCAAATTTCTATTCGTATCTTTGAATCTATGAGTACACTCTTCATTATAAATGTTTTCGTTTTATTATGCTTTCATTCTTCACTTTGAGAAAAAAAAAATTATAAAAGGCATGTGTAAACGTTTTTGACTCAGTAAAAACTAATTTGATTAACGCTGTAATATTCCCAGGAGTTTCTGCGTCGTTTCGTCACCGTCGAGGAAATATGTATACACCAGAGTCCAGTCAAAGCAGTGGACTTCATTCAGCGAACCTGCATTCGCAAACAGGGTCTGGTGTATATAATATATAGCTGATAGGTCAAATAAAATTATTACTTAATGAATGAATTTAATAAATTTTTAATTAAGTTTAAGGTTTAGTTGCAAAGATATTACCCAAATTGAAGGTCCTTTTTTTAATCTCGTGACATTTTGATGAGAGTTTTATTGGGTTTGTTTACCTAATACCTAAAACTAATCGAGATAGATATAGAGTTTAAATGTCATGCTGATCAGCTATATTGATAAAAATTGCATGTGTACTTTTTTTATTGTCGGTTCACACAAAGAAGGAAACATTTTCTTTAAACAAATGCTACCCTGAGATATTTTTACATGTCTTTAAAGTGTTTTTAATTAATCCAATTAATTAGTTTAATTAATTAGTTTAATTGCATGGATTAGGGATGTTTTATGGGATGTTGCACAACAAGAGAATGGCACCTAATATTTGTCAATATGTTTAATTTTAATTAAATCATATTTCATCGTGAAACAATATCTGTACTTTTTGTCTACGTTATCTTACTTAAGAATTTGTAGAAGAATTTAATCAGTTGTGCCGAAAACTTCGACTAATATTCCCAATATCACCATAGCCATTAGAACGAAAACTTGAGGAAACCAATTTTTTTTAAAAAGATTGTTCTACATTTTATTAAAACAGTTATAGCTCACTTGACGTGTATTCTGTCAAATCAGCGCCAAACACACAGTGAAAGTTCTATATGAAGCGGCCTATTTAGTACATTAGGGACGCTGGTGGACGCTACTCATTTGCCAAGCTTACATATTATGTAATATGTAATCTAAAATTTCTTTTGGTATCGTGTTTAAACGTTTCTAACTGAGTGTAAAATTGCTTGTAGTTTAATTAATTTAAATAAAATCGGTGCAATTTTGTGAACTTACATTTCGGAGGAAGAAAGTTGTAAGCATTATAAAACCAAATTTTGTTCATATCATAAGTTTGAGACATTTAATATTTTTTAATTTTTCCTCCTGGAGCATTTTACTGGTCAACGTACTTGCTGGATTCGTAAATTTCTTATGTTTGTTCAATAACATTAAGTATTTTATAAATTTTCTGGTACGGGAAATCTTCACTTCTTATTTATTCTTGTCAAAAACCATAGTCAAATAAATTAGTCTCATTGCTGGTGCATTGCACGTATATAGCAACTTCAACTCGCTGGGCGGGACTTATACAAAAACATTAGGAAGAAATGGACAAATTATACACTTTGCTTTGAACGAGTGGCGTTAAGATAGAATAAAGCAATCGATCGATGCTTTTAAATTTTTTTTTATACGGTGGCCATCCAACCGTTTGTGGATTACTTTTATAACGAATACAAATTTATCGCACGGTGTGGCCCCGTATTGGCCCCGTTTGAATCAAATTACCATTTTTTAGTTTACAACATAAAATTCCAGCCTTATATACATATAATATATAATATATAAGTATTATTTTATAATAAATAAACTTTGCATAATCACTGGTGTGACAAATCTGTCGAAATCGGTCCACACATTTTCACGGGACCAACGGATGATCACATAATGATCACCTTCTATGTGGTTGACTTCGTGGACCCATAATCTCGTGATTGGCAAACTTTTACTTCATGGGCTACTGAACAGACGACAAGCAAAAGGAGAAGCTAAGAATCCCGCAGAAATAAATGGCAAAACAGTACGTTATTTGTGAGATCATATTTTTTAGTGAAATTTACAAGTGCTTCCAACTTTTATTTAAAGAGATTTAATTAGTAAGTATTTTAAGTATTATTTAAGAAGGAATGAGTATTTGTAGCAAAACATTTTATTTCCCTTAGAAGTGTCAAAGTCAAATACGTTAATAAATATTTTGATTAGAATTCCCCAAAATTATTTTACACCCCTATTACGGAAGGCTACTGGATTATAATTGCCGGTACATTTGCGTTGGATACTGTAATAGGGATTTTTCTTTACGGAAGGCTACTGAAGCCAGTGTACTTCAAAATGCACATAACAACCTTTAGTTTAGATTTGTGGGAAGTATTGCTTTAAGTATTTGGCCGCATTACTCAAATTTTTGACAGTAATCGTAAAATGAAAAATAGCGAAATCGAAAACAATGTCGGTCATAAGATTTTAAAATCGTTTAGTAGATTTGAATTAATTTGTACATTCGTCGTGAAATTACTAAAGTTTGCACATTAAAAGACTAAGTTGTCAAGTTGATTAATATTGGCAATTTTAAAGAATCTGTAATACAAGCATGATTATTCATAGTGTATATGAAAAAGCATTTCTTAATTACAACGTGAAATAAACTTAAAATGTTAGTGTATTCTATTACTTGAACCTTAAATTATATTATGCAAAATCAAGTCTGATTTTAGTTACTGAACATGGAAACTACATGTTACCTGGCGGCTACTTTATAATTTTTGTGAAATTTATCTTCTTAATATGACATTGTTTGTTTCAAAGCGTGGCACACTAAAACGGTTCTGAATATCCAGTGGAATATAAAAGGTGACAAAACTTCTATTTATGTTGACTTACGACAGCTGTTTACAGCAATTTACATAAATGGCCAATAATTACATAAAAAACGCCAAATAAACAATAATACATGTTCAAATCACTTTCAAATCACCTTTGTCTTAATCCGCTTAAATAATTAACACTAATAAATCTATTCCTATATTTCTAAATTATATTCCTCTTTCTGAGCAAGGATTTCACAGAAAACGCTTAAACACTATACTTATATAGTAGATTAATTTGTATGTACGAATAAACAAAAACATAAACAAACTGCAACTTAAAATGTTTTTTAATAGTATACAAATGTATAGTAGTAGTATACAAACAAAGTGTTTTATTTTATGATTTCAACTGGTAATACTTTTATATATAGCTTTTGTCAATTATTCCAGCTTATTCCAATTTGTATAAAGATTAATTCCCGGAAAAATCCCAGATCACCAGTGCAACAATTTTTCGGATAAAAACTGTGCATAAATGCAACTCTACGACTTGAAAAGTTACGATGTATTGAATCACCAAAAAGTGAAAGAATAATAAAAGATTATAAAGCCACCGAAAAACTGTTAAGCTTAGCTATGATAAACAACATGAAATAGCTAAAATCCTCATTCCTTATGTCTGCTCGCTGACTTTGCACAAATATTCGCATACATAAATATTTACGGCCACATAGGATTTAAGAGGACATTAAAACCACCACTAACTACCTTCACTAACGGACACAAACTTAACCTTTTGCAAATACATCCAATGTATTGATCTGAATGTTTGTATGCTGAGTGTTGGATTTTTATATCCTCGCAACGTGTTGCCACAGAGAATAATAGTTTTATTATCCGCCCGTCCGCGCAAGCGATAAGTTGAGTTAAAATTAATATATATTGACCTGTAGATATCTTAATAAAATTCAGATAGCGGCTTCTCCTGATAATAATGTGTCCTGATACCAAAAATTTATCAAATCCGATAATACTGGCCCTAACCCACATATACCTAATACGAGAAGTTTGAAAATTTGTGTATATCAAAATTAGTTAACTTATAATCTTGAACATTCTGTTTGATGGCAAAAATTAGTCAAGTCGATATACGAATTTACTCAGCCCACATACGATTATTGTTATTCCAGTGGCCACGCCGAATATGTCTGTCTAATTTTGAGTAATTTTTTAATTTAATTAATTATTTAATTAATTTCAATAGTGAGCGGAAATGTGTTTTAGAGCATAATTAGAGCTAAAGTAAATGTTATCTGCTCACAACTTCCCATAGCCCCAACGTACACGATATAGTGATTTCCGACTTTCCAGTTGACCTTAAACTGTTTATTAAGTCAATATGTGTGATATTTTAAAGGAAATAAGTGCGCTGAATATAAAGGAAATCGGTATAGACCTTGGTCTCAACCCCATACCTCTAATGTTATGATTTACCTCTCTCTGGTTGACTTTCTCCTCATATATATAAAATATTAAATTTCGTTCCCTTAGTTGAATTATACCTCCATAGAATATGCTTCAAAAAAATTAATTAAGAATATTTCGAATAATATTATGTCATACGATAATAAAAATTATGGCTGTTGTACCTTCACATGGCACTACTATAATGAATATTGTCTGATTGTAATGAATGATTTGTCTATCATCATATTATATCATAGATGATAGTCAATCTAACTACACTTTGAATTTTGGTGGAAATTTCACATGCTTACATTTTTGCTCATTTATATTTATTCGCCAATTGGCTAAGCATTCTTCGAAAAAAACTATGTGCTCCTCTAATACTCCTGCTGCTCTGATGGGGAATGTTTTACGCCATCCGAAGGCTGTGTCATCCGGAAAAGCGGATGTCAATACATTTTTAGATGTTGGAATATCTGCTGTATATAAGATATATAAAGGTGGGCTTAGTCCTGAGGTTTACCAGCCCTTATCGATCGTTCATTAGATAAGAAATTAGCTAATTTAACAGCAAATTTCCTATTTTTTAAATAAGACTCCACCGTTTTATGCAATTCGAAAGGCAATATTGTTTTCATTTTATGTAAAAGACCTTCTTTATCGAATGCATGAGCTACCTCAAGGAATATTACTGAACAGTACTCTCTGTGCTCGAATGCTTTTCTGATTTCGTTAATTATACTATTTACTTGCTATACTGTGCCATATTTTGCACAAAATCTAAATCGGTGTTGGTATTATATAATATTATATTATTTTCATGGAGGAAAGGAAACAACTTTAATAGTAACACTTTTTGAAATATACTGGAAAACAAACTGGGATACTTATTAGTCTGCAAGAAGACGGTTATGTTAAGTCTTTCCCAGGTTTATCTATCATGAAGATCTATGACTTTTTCCATGAGCTTGGATAGTACCTGAAACTGAAAACTGCATGAAAAAACAAAAAGAGCCCTACTATAACAATATTTAGTAGCTCCAAAAGCATTTTTGGTCGGTTTATCGTGTCTTTTTTAGATTCAGCTCTTTCATAATCCTCTTAATTTCAAAAGGTGTAGTCTTAATAGTCAATTCATAGCCTACAGTCGTTTTTTAAGCGGCCAGTTGGAATATTTTTTCCGAATGGTTTGCGAAGGAATTTTCTTTTTGCTCTTCACTTCGAGCCCAATTACCAATCTAGTCTATTATACTAGGCGCGTTGGAATATACTGGTAGTTTAATGTGTTAATGGGCTTTCCAAAGGGGGTTTTACTTATTTGAATTTGGGCACACCTTCGTCTTCTTTCAGTTACATGCTTTTCTTTTCATAATTTGTAATTTTTTTGAGACTAGGCGGGTTTTTGTATTTGTTTATTGTTGTTAAGACAGTTATTATATATATATAATATGTTATTATATTATTATATATATATAGTTATTATATTATTAAATTCGCTTATGTTTTCATCAATATCTTTGACTAAATCTTGAATCCTACTTTGCTTTGAGGACATAAATTGTTAATGTAATAATGATAATGATAATTCCACGGGGAGCAGATATTTTAGATTCTATATCGGATAGGTTTAATTTTTTTTAAGAATGTTAGCATAATGGATCAATTCAATTTGAACATTGGCTGTGATACATTAATTGTATTGAAAATATTTAACACAGCCGTAACCACATTCTTCAAGAGCTTCTTTGATTTCTTTAGAGTTTACCTAAGACTCTATACCTTTATTATATTCTCGCAACATGTTGCAACAGAATATAATATTTTTGTTCACATAACGGTTGTTTGTAACGCCTAAAATTATTCGGGATAGATATCTATATATATAATGATCAGGATAACAGACGACTTGAATTCTGGGTGACTGTTTCTCTGTCCGTCTTTCCGTCCAAGCGATAACTTGAGTGAAAACTGAAATATCTTGATAAAACTTGGTACATATGTTTCTTAGCACTGTGACGTTGGTATTGCAGATAAGCGTTATCGGACAATTTCCACGCCCACAAAATGACATTAAACGATCGCAGTAGGGAGGGACACTTGTGACCTGAAAATTTTTACAATGTGGATGCAATCCCGCCCCTAATAAGTTTAATGTCCATATCTCACAAATAGCTCGAGTTACAACAAAAAAACATGCTCAGAACAAGTCTTTCTAGCACCCCCTCATACACTGAGAAAATAAGTAAAATCGTATGATAACCACGCCCATCTCCCATACATAGGTTATGTTGAGAACTACTAAAATTGTGATAACTCGCTGAAACTCATAGTAGATGATTACCTACCAATCCTACCAAGCACATAGCAAAACTTTCCTGAACGTCAGTCCTGGCTTGACCAACGTTTGCGCCGGCTCACCGTGATTCAACCGACACCCCTTTTCGTTTGATATTGTTGTAAGTGATTCATTTTTCATCACCAGTAACCACCCGCTTCAGAAATGGATCAATTTTGTTGCTATTCAGCATCAATTTGCAAAGGGAAATTCAGCCCATGAAGTTTTTTTGCGTTAACTCGTGTAGCACTCATACACAGCGCTTCGAAACAGTGATAATCGTGAATGTGAAGGCCCAGTGAAACATGATAATCGGACTCGACATTATTTTATCGATATTTTCGACATTTGGCCTTCCGGAAAGTGGTGCATTTTTGACATTATATCAAAATTACCGGAAAGGAATCGACGAAAAGAAAATTGCGCATGATTAGATGTTGCAGTATCAGGACCATAAACACTGTTCACATTTTCAGCCGCCTGGTTTAAGTTTTCGCTTTTATCGAAGGAAAACTGTAAAATATGTCGTATTTTCTCATTGCTGGTGTCCATCTTTGGCGCGAGCTCAAACAATACTAAGTCAAGCAATCACAAAATTGTCTGAGAGGATTGTTTTAGTACTAAATCTTAATCTTTCTAACGCCATATAGCGTAACCCGATCGCACTTATACCACAGGAGATACATATTACTGAAATCAGCTATTGGAAAATAATTATTTTCTTTTTACTAGACAATATTATTTATTTCGTCTTTTAAAATCAAAAAGCATTCGTCCTTTCAGTTTCTGGTGAACAGATTTGTGCAAAAGATTACGCCGACGACAAATTGCGAAAAGAAAGGAAAATAACAAAAGTGCAAATAAGCTGCAAAAGGCCCAATTACAGACAAACCCCATGAGGCATACTAGTCGCTAGGGTAAAATACAATATGTGCGTATGAACCTACCTACTTACATACTTATATAATACGTATCAAAATTCTCGCCTGTTTGTGTATAAGACCAACAAGCGCACATTTTCGCTTTTAAAACTGCAAATAATTAAATATGACGAATGAATCGAATATGACGTGAATCGGTGACAATGAAAGTTCAAATGAAAATTCTTTTCTACAAATAATTCAGTGACACAAGTCACAATTTGCACATTTTCTCGATATCAATGGCAGTTCTAATTAATTTTATAAGAATATTCTAGCTTATTCCATAAATATTTATTTTTGGTAGCTTAAGATTTCTTTCCATTTGTAATAGATATTCCCTCGAGAGGTAATGTTTATGTACCTAGCTGTTCATTACGGCGGTGGCCCGATTGATTGCACATACGTACAGTATTGATCAAAACTAAAACACCCCCTAAAGCGTTTTTTGAAATTGCGATTTTTCATAAAATAAACTAATCCGAAATAAAACTTTTTGCGTATTATTAATATAAGCTATATATTCACTAATAACAAAACGACATAAATGTTATTATTTCCCTATGATTTCAAAAGTTTCACGTAAAACAGTTCATAGTAGTCAAAAATTCTCTTTAAAATTCTCGTTCTCTTTAAAATTTTTAATAAATACAACAAATTGAATTTTAAATTTATGAGAATTAAATATTCTTAAACATATTGGTACACTAAATGGTACTTCACGCAAATGCATTTGAACGAAGGTTTGCAAAAATTTTAGATAGTTCACGTATCAAATTGTTAGCAGTATTAAAATATCAAAAATTGCAATAAACTCAATATTTAGAAACACTTTAATAAACGATTGGAAGGGTGGTTTATCTCGGCATAAAATTTTTGCAAAATATTTCTTCAACAGAACCTGGCTTGTAAGAAAATTCCAAAAAATTCGCAATATAATAAACGTACTTACTGTAGAAAGACAGCGAGAAGCTTCTCGATTTTTTCATCAAATAAAAACCCTTCGAAATAATCCAGTAATTTCTTCCAACCAAATAATGACAAATTTATATTTTCCAGTTAATGAATCGAAAATTTGGCTGACCACCCATTGAAGCGCGGTTGTTTACTTTAGAGCCGCCTAATTAGCTTGAGCAAAAAAATTAAAGATCAGATTAAAATTTACAAAATCTCAAATCTAAATAAATCAAAAATCTAAAAGGATTTATTCTCAAATAAGCGATATATGACATGAGGGAAGAGCGGAACACCATAAACCCAATCATAAGTTTTATATACAGAATGGACCAATACATGTACTATTCGTAGTTATAAAATGTAATACTGTCATAAACTAAAGAGCCAGTAATGCCATTTATATGAAAGTACCAACGGGACTATGATCATTAATAGATATTTAACCGTAGTAAATAAACCGTTATAATAAAGAGTCCGGCTCATATTCCTGACCTCAATCAACATTTATTAAGATTTTTGAGAACTTTTAGGATATCATTAATATGAAAACAAGTAAGAAAGGGCTAAATTCGGGTGTAACCGAATATTTTATAATCGCGCAATTTGAGAGGCCTAAAGGCGTAAAAGGTTTTCAGGTGTGGACAAAACTCGATATTAAACTAGTAAGGAAGGGGTAAATTCGGGTGTAACCGAATATTTTATACTCTCGCAATATGCAAAGATCAAAGGAGGGAAAAACTTTCATTTGCTGGCAAAACCTTATATTAAACAAGTAAGAAAGAGCTAAGTTCGGATGCAACCAAACATTTTATACTCTCCCAATTTTCGAAGATCAAAGCCGGGGGCATATTTTTAGGTGCTGACAAAACTTTATATTAAACAAGTAAGAAAGGGCCAAGTTCGGGTGTAACCGAACATTTTATACTCTCGCAATGTGCAAGGATCAGAGGCGTGGATATGCTTTCAGGTTTGGCGCAACTTTATATTAAACAAGTAAGAAAGGGCTAAGTTCGGGTGCAACCGAACGTTTTATACTCTCGCAATGTGGAAGGATCAGAGGTGGGGAAATGTTTTCAGGTGATAACTTTATATAAAAAATTTTGCAGAAGAATTCAACTTTCATTATTCGAAGAAATTGTCAATGGAGTACAATCATATTTTTTATCTTATTAACCTATATTACAGGTCATAGACTCATGTACCTTCATTGCTATATTTTGCTTAGTGTCATAGATATTTATATTGAAATCTACCAAATTAACTCAAAAGTGATATATGCGATATAAACTCAACCACAGTGGCTTAATTGAAAATATTTGATACATGAGGAAAAAGTAAGCCAGAGAAAATTCCATCATTTTATTAGGACTATGGGACCAAGGTTTAGACTTATTTCTTTCATATTTAGCGCGAAATAACATCGTGTTTAAGAAAACATATCCACTTAATTTGATTAAAATATCACACATATTGACCAAAATAAGCGGTCTAAAGTCAGATGGCCGAAATATATGGAATAAAGTCTACTCGGAAGTTGAAAATTTTTGTATTAGGTAAATGGAGGCTAGGGGAAGTGCTTACCCGGTTTCATCCGTTTTAAGCACATGGAACTCATATATTAACCGTTATATATGACATAAAGTCTACAGGAAGGTTGAAAATCCTTATTTTAAGGATATGGGGGCTACGTGATGTGCTTACCCGAATTCCCCACACAATAGCGCACTATTATCATATAAAGATAACCCTCCAATTTCTTTACGATATGTTACAGATTTACCGAAACATATCGTATAAAGTCTACTGGAGCTTTGAAAATCCGTATATTAGGTATATGGGGACTAGGGGAAGTATTTACCCGAATTTCCCAATTTTTTATATAAAAGTACACTATTATCATGGAAAGATAATCCTCTAATTTCATTATTACAGATTTATCGTTATATATGGTATAAAGTCTACCGTAACTATGAAAATCCGTCTATTAGGTATATGGCGGCTAAGGGTAATATTTACCCTATTTTCACCATTTTTAATACCATAGTACAAAATTATCATGGAAAGATAATTCTCCAATTTCATTACAATATCCTACAGATTTACCGATACTTTCGATAAAATGTCAGATAGAGGTATTGAGGTTCATGTATTAATCATCAGGGGGCTTGAAAAACTATAATCTGATTTCAACTACTTTTACGCCCATCATAAAACCACCATTTCTACAAAGTTTAATTTTCATACCTTAATTCCTGCTCGATTTATCTACTTTAAAGTGAAAGGATCAGATGAAGCTTAAAATTGTGTTATATGAGAAGTAGGCGTGATTTTTATCCGATTTCGTCCATTTTCACAATGTGACATAAGAATGCAAATGTAACGTCACGCACCAAATTTTGTAGAAATCTGTTAAGGCGTCCTTGAGATATGGGATTTCTTCTAAAAGTGGGCGGTTCCACAACCATTACAAACACTTTACGCGGATTCCTATGCAACTCTTCTGTATCATATTTGCTGCAAGACTTAATGTTACTGACGTGGTCCTTCAGCGAGTTAACGCACTTTTAGTAGTTTTCAACATAACTTTTTATGGGAGGTGGGCGTGGTTATAATCCGATTTCACTCATTTTCTCAGTATATGAGGAGATGCTAGAAAGCCTTAGTTCGAGCTAGTTTGATTGATATACCTTAAACCCCATTGGGGGTGGGGCCATTTTCCACTTATACAATAATTTTTCGCACGGATGCCTCGCCCTATTAAGATCCTCTATACCAAATCACACGTTTATATCTTAATTTTTTCTTAGTTAAAGCACATTATCTGTTTTCGATTAATGGCATTGTGTGGGCGTGGCAGATGTCAAATTACGTCCATCTGCAATACCAGCCGTCATACAGTGGCAAAGAATAGTGTACCACGTTTCATTAAAATTTCTTAATGTTTCCTCAAGGAATCGCTTGCACGGACGGACGGATAGACAGTCACTCGGATTTCAACTCGTCTTTTCATCCTGTTCATTTATATAGCTAACACCTATCTATCTAACTTATTTATATCTAACTCGTTTAGTTCTAGGTGTTACAAACAACCTTTGAGTGAACAAAACTAATATACTCTGTAGCAACATGTTGCGAGAGTATAAAAATGTTGCGGAAGAATTCAACATTCATTATTCGAAAAAATTGTCAATGGATTGCAATTATATTTGGTATCTTATTAACTTATATTACAGGCCATAGACTCATGTAGGCAATCACTCGGATTTCAACTCGTCTTTTCATCCTGATCATTTATATATATATGTATATATGTCTATATCTAACTTGATTAGTTCTTGGTGTTACAAACAACCGTTAGGGAAACAAAACTGATATACTCTTTACCAACATGTTACGAGAGAATAAAAATTATAGAATTAGATTGAAAATGATTGATAACAGATTTTCTAAAAAAGATTAGCACAGAAACGTGTTTGTTGATACCAATATAAGGGATGCTTTAGTTTTGAAAAGTTTTAGAAAAGTTTCGAAAAGATCAAAGAACTCAACCCAACCCAGCAGTGATCTTAAAATGAAGTTTATCGAGAGAGCTGACACTCTAGAAATATCAAAGGAACTTGTTGGACCACAAATTGATGGTTCCGAGCATTGTTGCAGCTGTTTCTAAAATTTCCTGTAGTATAAAACCGAGATAATCAGACTAATTAAATATGCAAGATAAATCCGCAAAAAAGAAATATACGTATAAGCATTATATGAAATGTTAATAAATTATGTAAAATTTTTATATCATACAATTTAAATATGTCGGATGAATATTTTTTTGTTCTGTTCCCGTATGTCCATTTTTTGTCATTAGAGCCTTTTCTTTGAGTTATTTTATTAGTGATTTTTATTTCGCAGAAGATAAACATTTTAATGGAGCGGAGATAAATGTAAGGCATATTAGTCATCATTAATGCGAAAGTATGTAGTTTTGTTTCCAATTTTGTCAAACTAAACCGTATTAAAAGTTTTTAAAGAACCGGAAGCTCAATTAATGCTCAAAATGAAATAAAGATAATTTCAAAGTTTTATTAATTAATTGAAGATTTTCTTTAGTAACATAGAGTTAAGATATCTCAACAATATTGTCATTGATATAATAATAATCTTTTGCAATAATTTAAAATCAATAGCTCGCTTGCCACATCCTTGCCATCTTCACATGAACATTAAAACTGATTCGTATTTAATTTCTTCGCTATTCAATTGTAAGCATTTATCTCAAAACTTGTGGAATTAAGAGAAAATATTTCGGACATGCGCTATAGCTAGCAAAAATGTCGATAAAACAGTGATAAAGAGTTAGCGTTGTTTAAGCTCTTACATGTTTAAAATAACTCTAATAATAATAAGGGAATATTAAAATATTAAGTTGATCTTCGATTTTGACATTGATTCAGGTTGATTAACGTGTCCTTGCACATTGAACTTTGCGACGCCATTCACTACTTAACTTAATATTACCTTTTTCAGCAACAATGCAATGTCTTAAGCTGGATGTGACATACATATCAACGCATAGATATGTGCAAGGTTATATACAAAAAGGGCTGGAAATCCTTGGTCTCCCTATTCGGCCTTATTTTAATCTCAACGTCTATTCGATTTAATAAGATACAATATTTTTTATTGATTGTTTAGCATCTTAGTGTTCTAGATAGTCGATAAATTAATTCCATTTTGCGACCATAATTGCGACAGCATTATATTAAAATATACATATTAATAGCCTATAATTATGGTTTCGGCTAAAATATGTTAAAAAGAGTGTAGTACTATTAAATAGTTTTTTACTAGTCATGTTTTCAGATCTTCTAATGAGTTTCTTTAGTAATGTTACATTGTAATGAGGTCCTCTTACACTCTAGCTTTGGCCCAGAGTTTAACGTAAGAGCAATTGCAGACATTCTGATTGGACACTGTCTCGAATTGATATTAGCCTTCTCAAGAAATGTTTGGTCTAGTGATCTATATCTAGGAGTTTTGAGAAAGAACTAATGCACACATATGTCTAAGTGGGATCCTTCCTTTCTTTTGCTGCGGGAATCAGACAAATTGATTTATGTTATGTTATGTTATTTCCTACAGATGCTGCTGTAACCTTATTACGATGCTACCGCTAGAAGGAGCGTAGGATCAGCCTCCAACCAATAGGTGTAAAAATGCAGAAAAAGGTTTACCTTTTAGGGTGCTATTTAATTGACTTTTACTGACACTTTATTGCCTTATGTAATTGATTGGATAATAATAAGATAAGCGTCCGCTTTTGGACGCAAAATCGCTTATACGATAAACTGCGAAAAAAAATAAAATATACGGTTAAAATCCAAGCAAAGGTTTATTGATTCGTCGGATTTGAAATCAAATGGATTGCGAGGCAGCACATTAACCAAATTTTTATATCTGTGCTGAGCTGTGCAAGCTGAACAAAGAAATTCATCAGGTCATCATGTTTCTTCATTCATTCACATTCATGTCTCGAAAAACAAAATTTCAAGTCGAAACGAAATAACACAAAAGCATGTAAAGAAGGGCTAAGTTCGAGTGTAACCGAAAAGGTTATACTCACGCAATATGCAAGGATCAAAGGAGGGGAAATACTTTCAGGTGCCGGTAAAGCTTTATTAAAAATTCGTGTAAGAATTCAACATTCATTATTCGTCGAAACCGTTAATGGATTACAATTGTATTTGGTAACTTATTAACTTATATTACAGGTCATAGACTCACTTACTTTAATTACTATATTTTGTTTAGTGTCCGAGATATTTATATTAAAATCCAATCCAATTAACTAAAATAAGATATATGTGATATACACGTAAACCCAACCAAAGTGGCTTAATTAAATATAGTGGGTATATAAAGAAAAAGTCAACCTGAGGAACTGAAATCAATATATTGGTAAGGCTTAGCACACTGTCTGGACCGGTTTTATTCATATTTAACGCTAAACCTCATTATGTTTGATAAAACATTTCCACTTAATTTCATTAAAATATCACACATATTGACCAACATAACGAGTTTAAAATCAGCTGGAAAGTCGCAAATCATTATATTTAGGATAGGACAAGGTTTTGCACTGATTTCATTAACTTTTTTCGTTACTCAGCTATACTAGAAAACATGTTTCCTCGCAATTTTATAAAGACAACGAAAGCGAAAATCATTATATGTAGTATACGAGAGCTATATGAGGGGTATATGAGGGAGTATATGAGGGATAATTCGACCAATTTCACACATTTTCGACATTAAACTATGGTATATCCAGTATTGGACGTTCACTTAATTTTGCTAAGACATCTTACATATTGACCAATATATACCGTACAAAGCCCACAGAATGTTTGAAATTCTTATATTAGGTATATGGGGCCTATGGGAATTGCTTACCCGAATTTAACCATTTTAGGCACACGGACGCATAGTTGTCAGAAGGAGAGACTCCCTGAATTTTACAGGAATAACTTATATATTGACCGAAATATATAGTATAAAGTCTATCGGGAAGTTGAAAATACTTATATTATGTATATGGGGGTGAGGGAAAGTATTTACCCGATTTCCCCATTTTAGACACAAGAGCACATTATTGTTATGGAAAGATGATTTTCTTATATTTACCGTTATATTTGAGTTAAACTCCGGTAGGTTGAGAATCCTTATATTACGTATAATAGAGCTAATGAAAGCGTTTACCCGATTTTCTCCTTTTTTGATATAATTTTTTTTGATATATCATTACGATATCCCATACATTTACCGATATTTTAGGTATAAAGTCAGCCATAGGCATTGTGGTCCTTATATTGGGTATATGGAGACTTGAAAAGCTATATGCTGCACAAAGTTTTATTCCAATATCTTAATTGGTGTTTGATTTATACTACTTTTATACTGTAAAATGAAAGAATCAGATTATATTTAAAATTGCGTTATATGAAAAGTATCCGTGGTTGTTATCCGATTTCGCCCATTTTTAAAAAGTGACATAGGGATGTAAATATAATGTTATGTACAAAATTCGGTAAAATTTGGTAAAATTTGGTACTGTTCCTGAGATATAGAAATTCTCCTAAAATTGAGTTGCGCCATGCCCATCGTCTGAATTTTACACGGTATTCTATGCGACCCTTCCGTATCATTACTGTAAGATTTAATCTTTCAAACGTGTTCCGTCAGCGAGTTAACGCAATTTAGTAATTTTCAATATAAACTATGTATGTGAGGTGGGCGTGGTTATTATCCGATTTCATTTTATTTATCAGTGTAAGATTACATGCTAGAGAAATTTGTTTTGAGCAAGTTTGATTGAAATAGCTTTAAAGTTTATGAGCTATATACATTGAACATATTGGGGCGTGACCATTCCCACTTTTACAAAATTTTTTACCCATAGATGCGCCGCCCCATTACTATTATCCGTACCAAATAACACTTATACCTTAATTTGTTATTTAGTTATAGCACTTTATATGTTTTCGATTGACGGCATTTTGTGGGGGTGGCAGTAGTCCGAGTATGCCCATCTGCAATACAATTCTCATGGTAACAAAGAACATGTGTATCAAGTTTCATCAAAACATCTTAATTTTTACTCAAGTTATCGCTTGCACGAAACGACAGACAGTATATATATTTGTATATCTATCACGAGTAGTTTTAGGTGTTACAAACAACCGTTAGGTGAAGAAAACTAACATATTGCAGCCTGTTTCAACATGCTGCGAGAGTGTAATAATAAGTCATCACATGATACGTAAATTTCTTAAAGCTTTCATAAAATATCAAATATTGGTGCTCATATGTATACACATATGACTTTTTATTTCTATGGGACTATGATCGATTCATGGCAGTAAAAATATCAATAGTATATGTATACATGTACATATGTATATAGGTTTACGATGTAATTTTCAGTGTAACAATCTGTAAAATTATTTGTGTCTTGAATTAATTTGGTTAACCATTTCAATACAACATCTTCAAAACTTTTTCAACTAAAAAAATTAATATGCACATATAACCAATCATACTATTAAGATAATTATATATTTACTGCCTTCCTAAGCTTTTAAAAACATAAAAATCATTAATAATTTACGTATACAAGTAATTGTTGGTGTATATATTCATAAAGGCAACGATTCGTGCAGCCAAACGCAACTACCTCCTTCGGCAAAATCAGCTGCAGTATGATCCTGACCGCGCAAAATCCACTTAGTCGTTAGAAGTCCCTCAACGCCAACCGGACCGCGCGCGTGTATTCTCGCCGTTGATATGCCAACCTCAGCACCCAAGCCGAACCTGAAACCATCTGCAAAACGCGAACTAGCATTATGAAAAACACAAGCGCTGTCAACCGACGTCAGGAACTGTTGAGCTGCAGAATCTGCAAAAAAAATAATAATAAAGTAATTTCCCAACGCTTGGAACGTGAAATAAACTGTGTGAAAAACGTGCATGTGATCTCCCGACTAAAAGGTGTATCCTTTTACCATGAATGTTTAGGAATGTATGTACACACATACATATACATAATGTAAAATACATTCTTGTAAAAATGTAGCAGATATCTGTATGTCAAAAGTTCTATACACTCAAAACAATTAAAACTTTTTCAATATTTACGGAGACATGTTATTGTACTTATGCATATGTAGATGAATATACATGCACATACATTAATTGTGTGTGAAAATCTACATCAAAAATTTACAACTTTTCCATAGAATATTGGAAACATTCTGGAATTCAATTACTGTAACACAGTTTTAGCAACTTGCCCGACTCAGGGTCCAAAATATTGCAAATATTGTAATGCGTGCCAAAATACTTTATTTATGTTTTATGTTTTAAGATTATAAAGTAAAAAATAATTATGTTTTAAAATGTTCATCTATGAAAATCTTTTGAATTCAATTCAAAAACTCTGCCAATCAGGGTATCACGATGGCAAAAATTTTTGATAGTATACAATATTGATTGCAGATGATATTTGTCACCATGACCTTAGCATTTGTCGAAGTGAAATTTTCAAATGTAATGTTACACTGAAGTATCTCATAAATGCCCTCTGAAAATAAAAAATAAAAGAAAGATCTTTTATATTATTGGGTTGGGTTATATTATTATTGAAAAGGTTTAAAATTTGTATGACCTTGCGACACCGAAACTCGGATAGAAGCCCAACAAAAAATCTAGCAAAATCTAAAGAACAAATTATATATTTGTTTGTTATGTTTGTATATACATGTTGTAGGAGTCTTGCCATAAATTCTGTTGCCAGCTTTTCAAAGTAGTAACTTTTGAAATTTCAAATTTAGTATTTCGGTTCTAAAATAAATTCAAATCAGTTTGGTTTTAATTTTACCCATTTTAATACAGAGTTGAGCAATTATGACAGTCGCTTCATGGTGATTGCATTGCACAAATGTGAATTGTGAACTATTCAAATATTCAAGTTGATAAAAACTTTAAATTTAGCTTCTTCTGATGATTTAGCGCAGACTTTGATGTTATGCTTTAAAGAGGTCATCATCCAACACTTGATTTGGCATGTTGCGGAGTATAGAATTAAGGTATACGTTCTTTGCATTCTTTCCAAAAAGGCGCAAAAACTGAAGAAAAGGAGATCTTGCGTTTTTCAACAAGACTCTGCTGTGGGACAAAACCCTAAAATACCCAAAAAGCGGTTACAACAGAATATTGCGGCTTTTATTAGTACTTAAGAGTTGCCCCTTGAGAAGTCCAGATTTAAATTCTCTTGCTTTTTTTGGCTTAAATTCAGGTCTTAAAAACTTTGTTCTATTGGTACAGTAGTGAAAAAAATGCTTGCTGTGCTGTGTAATCCACTGCTTTTTCGAAGCGTTTATGTGATTCATCTTCGTCTCGTAAAACTTTAAACGCGTTTTTTTGAAACTGCAATATTTAAATCGGGCGCTGAAATTTTTAGTGTAGCTTCACAGTAACATTATTTAGTAAGTTTACTAGATTTTCTATTTTTTCTTATTATTCTAACGTTTTTATTAACAATTTAATGCTAGTTCTTTCGGTTAAAAATTTAACCTTTTCCACAAATCCAAATTGATGTAAAGTTTAAAACGTACATATTTTACGAGCCATTCTTATGACGCCCTCTTGAAAAGGGTGATTTAGAAGACTGGCCCAATAGCTTCCATTTTCTATCAAAATCGTGATATAAAAAAATTTATACAAATGCTCAAATGCATGTTTAATAAAGGCTCAAAGAAAAAAGTTCTTCTTTTCTTACTCCCGGAATAAATTGTCAAGGTTGGGCAACATAACAGACTGCCGTCTGTTAGCTGTAGGCTCGAACGTAGAAAGCGAGAATTTTGAATAACGTGTTGATTTTCAGAAACACTATTATTTAATTAAGGAATAGAAAATACTAAATAGCTAGTTTCTTTAATTTTACACTAAGGGAACTTATTGCACGATTCAATACATTTTACCTTTGCATACATTTCATCCCTTGAATATCATTTTTGCTTTTACGCATAGGTACAAACACTTTAGCATTAAAACTCTTGTTAAAATTGGAAAAAGGTAATTAATAAAATAATATGTGAAACATCTTTCCATTACATCTTTCCTTTATGCAAGTATTTTAGGGAACACGTTTTCCCGCAATTTTGTGATGGTAACTCACACAGTTACCGACATATTCGGCAGAAAGTCTGCTAGAATAGCGAAAATCTTTATATGCTAAGATTATTGCCAAGGCATCTTAAATATTGACCGATTTATCTGGTATAAAGTCTACAGGAAGGTTGAATATCCTTATATTAGGTGTATGAAGGCTAGGGGTATTGTTTACCCGATTTTCCCCATTTTTGAGACAAGAGCACACTATTATCATGGAAAGATAATCCAAGTTCATTACGATATCTTACAGATTTACCGAAATATATGGTATAAAGCCTACCGGAAGGTTGAAAATGCGTATATTAGGTATATGGGGCCTGGTAGAAGTATTTACCCGATTTTTCCTATTTTTGACAAAAAGCGTAATATTATCACGGAAATATAATCTAATTTCATTACAATATCTTACAGATTTACCGAAATATATGCTATAAAGCCTACCGGAAGGTTGGAAATGCGTCTATTAGGTATATGGGGACTAGGGGAAGCATTTAGCCGATTTTTCCCATTTTTGACACCAGATCACATTATTGTCATGGAAAGATAATCCTCCAGTTTCATTAGAATGTATTATAGATTTACCGTTATATATGATGTAAAGTCTACAGGAAGGTTGAAAATCCATATATTAGGTATAAGGGGGCTAAGGGTAGTATGTACCCGGTTTTCACCATTTTTGATACCAGCGTACACAATTATCATGGAAAGATAATCCTCTAATTTCATTACAATATCTTACAGATTTCACGATATTTTCGGTAAGACTTAAGATAGATGCACTGAGGTCCTAATATTTGGTATCTGGTGGCTTGAAAAGTTATAACCCGATTTCGTCTATTTTTACACATGAGATGGCATATCTTGAATGCACTATGTGTACAAAGTTTGGATTTCATATCTTAATTGCTGCTCTATTTATCTAATTTAAAGTGAAAGAATCAGATGTAATTTAAAATTGTGTTATATGAGAAGCAGGCGTGTTTTTCATCCGATTTCTCCTAATTGCTTGGGGAAAACCATGCCCTTTCAATCTCCCAATTTTTTACAATGTGACATAAGAATGCAAATGTAATGTCACTTACCAAGTTTGTTTAAATTGGTTAAGGGGTTCTTGAGATATGGGATTTCACCTAAAAGTGGGCGGTGCCATGCCCATAATCAAAACTTTACACGGATTCCTATGCAACCCTTCCATATCATATTTGCTGCAAGATTTTATCTTTCTGACGTGTTCCTTCAGCGAGCTAACGTACTTTTAGTAGTTTTCAGCCTTGGTATGGGAGGTGGGCTTGGTTATTATCTGATTTCACTCATTTTCTCAGTATGTAAAGAGATGCTAGAAAAACTTACTTGGAGCAAGTTTGATTGATGTGGCTTTAACGGTTTTTGATATATATATGTTAAGCCTATTGGGGGGCGGGGCCGTGCCCACTTTTACAAAAATTTTTTTCCACAGATGCCCCGCTCCACTAGGATCCTCTGTACAAAATTACACCTTTATGTCTTAATTTGCTGCTTAGTTATAGCATTTTATCTGTTTCCTATGAATGGCATTTTATGGGCGTGGCAGATGTCCAATTACGCCCATCAGCAACAAGAACCGTTTTACCGTGATAAAGAACACATGTAGCAAGTTTCATCAAAATATCTTTTTACTCAAGTTATCGCTTGCACGGGCAGACAGATGGACGGGCAGTCACTCGGATTTCAATTCGTCTTTTCATACTAATCATTTATATATATGTCTATATCTAACTGTTAGGTGAACAAAATTAATATACTCTGTAGCAAAAGTTGCGAGAGTATAAAAATCAATATCTGCTGCATTCTAGAATTTTTCTTTGCTATAAACGAGAGTTATCAATTAGTGCAGAAAGGCTAATTAGGAGAAGCAATTACGCACACATTTATTTCTTTTGACTCCAGTTATTGTTGTACATACCACTCTCCGTGACAATGACATCGGTATGCCCACTGCCATATGTGTGTATGTGCTCTATTGCCTCGTCGATATCCTTCACAATCTCGATGCAACACTCCAGTGCACCATATTCATGCTTCAGGCTCTTTGCAGCCGGAGGACCAAAAGTTAACTTCTGGCGAAGTTTCGGCCCTGAGTAGATTTTTACCCCCTCACGCTTGAGCATGTTGCAGACATCGTTAAAGATGTTGCCACTCATAAGGTCCTCGTGAATGAGAAGAGTCTCCATTGCGTTGCAAGCTGAAACGACAAACGAACAAATAGAATAGAAATAGATAGAAATGGATATATGAAAATTAATGTGGAAAATTTAATAGGTAAACACAAGACCAGGCAGCAGAGGTGTGCAGGTGGCATATACTCGTATAATAAGGAACAAATTCCTATAAGTATATACGTGTATATATCCAGAGTGGGTGTAATTTTACTCAAAGTAAGGTATAAAGGAATGTGCATGGTTGGTATAGGGTAACAGTATTTGCATGTATATTCAATTATTATTATGTACGGTTGATATGCAATGCAAACAATTATGAGTACATATATTTATTTATGCCTCCACATATGTGATACAGCGTGGAGCCTTGGCTGCCATCGCAAGCGTAGATCACACAACTCTGCTTGGTTGGTATTGAAGGTCGGTTGGTAAGTCGATGAGATGCGGCGGATGTAAGCGCAGCTTATGAGCAGATACGGTGCCAACGACCGTAATGAAGTACTGACAAAAATTTTAATTATGTATAAATTGTGTTAACAGTTTAAATAACATTAATTTGAAATATTGCATAACTAGAATTGCGTAATACATTCCTGTAATCACATACAGTGGTTGAAAGTAAAGTACTGCCCGACAAGTATGTTGACAAGCGGGCCAAACTGAAGGCCTTTGGAAGGTGATTGTAGGTGCAGTCACACTTTGCAGGTAAAATAAAAAAATTTAAAAACGAAACTTAATTATTACTATTGAAGGAACCACCTTATAACATTATTTAAATAATTTTTGCTATTTGTAAATCAACCGTAAAATCAACAAGTAAGAAAGGGCTAAGATCGGGTGTAACCGAACATTTTATACTCTCGCAATGTGCAAGGATCAGAAGTGGGGAAATGTTTTCAGGTGATGCCATAACTTTATATTAAAAAATGTTGCGGAAGAATTCAACATTCATTAGTCGAAAAATTGTCAATGGATCGCAATTATATTTGGTATCTTATTAACTTGTATTACAGGCCATTGACATAGACTCATGTACTTTCGTTGCTATATTTTGCTTCGTGTCAGAGATATTTATATTAAAATCTACCAAATTAACTCAAAAGTGATATATGCGATATAAACTCAACCAAAGTGGCTTAATTGAAAATATTAGATACATGAGGAAAAAGTAAACCAGAGAAAAGGAAATCATTATATTAGGAATATGGGGCTTAGACCCCTGTCTAGACCGGTTTCAATCATATTTAGCGCGAAATCACATTGTGTTTAATAAAATATATCTGCTTAATTTTATTTTTTCTTATTGACCAACATAAACGCTTTAAAGTCAGATGGAAAGTCGGGAATTCTTATATTGGGCATTTTTGGGATAGAGGAAGACCTGCACTGATTACATTAACTATTTTCATTATTCAAGTATATTAGGGAACATGTTTTAACGCAATTTTGTGAAGGTAACTCACACGGCGACCAACATATTCAGCATAAAGTCTGCTAAAATAGCGAAAATAATTATATGTACTATATGGGAGCTTGGATAATTCGTAGACCGATTTCACACATTTTCGGCGGTAAACTATGGTATATCCGATATTACACGTTCACTTAATTTTGCTAAGATATGTAAGATATATATATATATATATGTAAGATATCTAAGATATGTAAGATAAGATTGACCGAAATATATGGTATAAAGTCTACCCAGAGGTTGAAAATCCGTATATTAGCTACATGGGGGGTAGGAGAAGTGTTTACGCGATTTTATCTATTTTAAGCACATGGACAAATAGTTCTCATAGAAAGATAATCCTCCAATTTCAATACGATATCTTACATATTTACCGAAATATATGGTATAAAGCCTACAGAAAAGTGTAATATCTGTATATTAGTTATATGGGGGCTATGGGAAGTATTTACCCGATTCACCGCATTTTTGACAAAGGATCACGCTATTATCATGGAAGGATAATCCTCCAATTTCATTACAATATCTTACATATTTCCCGATATTTTCGATAAAAAGTCAGATAGAGGCACTGAGGTTCTAATATTGGGTATCTGGTGGCTTGAAAAATTATAATCCGATTTTGTCTATTTTTACGCATAAGATGACATATCCTGAAGGCACTATTTGTACAAAGTTTGTTTTTAATTAATTACTTAATTAATTACTTAGTTGCTGCCCGATTGATCTGCTTTAAAGGATCAGATGAAGCTTAAAATTGTGTTATATGAGAAGTAGGCATGGTTTTTATCCGATTTCGTCCATTCTCACAGCATGACAGAAGAATGCAAATATAATGTCACATATTTTGTTTGATTTTGTTGATATTTTTTGATATTTCACAAATTTTGTTGAAATCGGTTAAGGGTTCTTGACATATGGAATTTCTCCTAAAAGTGGGCGGTGCCACGCCCATCATCAAAACTACACGGGTTCCAATGCAACCGCTCCGTATCATATTCGCTGCAAGATTTAATGTTTCTAACGTGTTCCTTAAGCGAGTTATCGCACTTTTAGTAGTTTTCAACATAACTTTTGTATGCGAGGAGGGCGTGGTTATTATCCGATTTCACTCATTTTCTCAGTGGGAAATATTGGGGGACATATTGGGGGGCGGGGCCATTCCCACGTTTACAAAAATTTTTGCCCACAGATGTCCCGCCCTACTAGGATCCTCCATACCAAATTACATGTTTATGTCTTAATTTGCTGCTTAGTTCTAGCACTTTATCCGTTTTCGATTAATGGCATTTTGTGGGCGTGGCCTACATCCAATTACACCCATTTGCAAAAAAAACCGTCTTACAGTGACAAGGAATACGTTTACCAAGTTTCATTAAAATATCGTAATTTTTACTCAAGTTATCGCTTGCACGGACGGACAGACAGACAGTCACTCGGATTTCAACTCGTCTTTTATCCTAATCATTTATATATATATATGGCTATATCTACCTGGTTTAGTTCTAGGTGTTACAAAAACCGTTAGGTAAACAAAACTAATGTACTCTGTAGCAACATGTTGCGAGAGTGTAAAAATATTAACTATAATTTAGGTAGATATATATTTGCAAAATTTCTTTTCACAATTAATTACATAAAAAAGAAAAGATATTTCTCCGAACTAATTTTTAGTGATCTCATGGGAAAGAATTTTTTTCGTTAAAATTTACTGATGGATCACTTCCCCATGCCATGTGAGATGGCGTCTTTAAGTCACACAGAGTTTTGCTCATATACACGAAATAAAATGTCGTCTTTGAAAAATAGTTAATGGGACTTTTTGTACTTGGAATCTCTATGCGACATTGATTGATAAATATTGGCATAAGGCGAATTACTATTTTCCGATTGCCATTAACTCTATATGACGGATAAAATTTTCTTATTCATGTTATTCTGTTATCATGATCTTAAGAAAAACATTTGACTTCAAATTCTCCTTTGCAAGAACGTTTGGCAAGACGAACCATCTCTTCATACGCAAATAAAATTTTATAACTCATAGTAGTAGTTCAGTACTTCATGCAGTAGTTCATAACTCAGTAGTTCAGAAAATATACATATATACCTGCTGGATAGTCACATTTAGCGTCCCTTGCTATCTTCAAAGCCTTACGCAAATCAGCTTCTTTGTCAACAAAAACATGACAGACACCTTCGGCATGTCCCAATACTGGTATATGGACGGACTGCTCTTGAATTGTGCGAACGAGCTCTGAAGAACCACGTGGTATTATTAAATCAATATGGTCCTCCATTGATAAAAGGTCACTAATTTCTTCACGTGTGGATACCTAAAAACATAAGTTATTATAATTATTATTATTATTTATGTTTACTTATATAGATAAGCGTTATGCAGTAATAACTATGTACTATATAATATGAAATAATAAATGTATACAAAGAGAAAACAAAATACTCTCTCGTATTGTTGAAATATAATACCAAATATTTCGAAACTGCGAAATATCAATATAAAAGTATTAAGAACTATGTACATAATCAGTTTTTAAGAGTTATGAGTAAAGTATATTAAATTTTATTAAAATTAAGCTAACCAAGGAGACTGCATTTTCCGCTCCTACCGTCGCGAGGGCCTCTTTGACTAACTCCATCAAAGCTTTATTACTGTTAGAAGCCTCTTTACCACCTTTTAATAAGAGACCATTTGCGGAGGCCATGGCCAAAGCAGCTACTTGAGGTAATGAGTCTGGACGTGACTCAAATATGACTAGTAGTACACCAATTGGTACTGTAACTTGCTTCAATTCCAAATTCTCCGCGAGACGTGTGTGACGTAGAACACGACCAACATTCTGCAACATTAATTTTGTTTTATTAAATAAACATGGGACATACAACATGGGATGAGTATATGAGAAAGTATGAAAAGGATATCAGAATATATTGGAGGAAACCTGAACTCATCACTTAAATTAAAGTAGAATATGAGATGGAACGTTTTTCGAACATGAACATATTCAACATAGTCAACGGCAGGCAAATATAACTCAAAACATTTGGAGTTGTAAACTTTTAATTTATATTCGCATACATTTATAATAGCCGAATTATTTTTAGTGGCGGGAATTTATGAGCATGGAAAAATCACTCACTCACCTTATGGCTTGATTCAGCAATCTGCTTTAATCCAACAGACAAGTTCTTCAATTTAGCGGAATTCAAAGACAAACGTGACAATAGTGGCTTCGCCAGACCATGTCGCTTCGCCTCAGCTAAGTCCTTTGCATTCGCTTGCAGAATAAATTCCTCCCTGCTTACCAATAAATCAGCCAAATGGTTAACTGCATTGGCACGTTGTTCCGGGGAAAGCGCCTGCATCTGTCGACTGCCAATGCGCGCTGCAGAAGGCAAGCAGTAAGTAACATAGTAGTGGTGTAAAATTCAAATAAAACAGCGATGGCCTTAAACCAATTGGCGTTGCCAAATAGCGTCGTAAATCGCAAAAATGTGAACACAATTGTGCATTATTCTCAAATGAAACTATTCGCATAAACAAAAGTGTACCTTTTCTACGAATGTGTGTATAACTGTATGTATACATTCCTTGGTGTGCACATCTAAATAAATGTAATCGCCAACATTAATTTGATTCTTATCTATGTACTTACTAAGATTGATGGTTACAAACAGCGAGCATCCTTTGAGAAATTAAGTTTTCTATATACATACATAAATATCTGTACGTATGTGATACATACTCGTATAAAGGTTTAGTAGAAAGTTGAATTCGTAAACTAGTATACGTACGAAAATAATTTTTATAATAATTGTAACAATAAACTAGTAATGAAGGGCTAAGTTCGGGTGTAACCGCACATTTTATACTCTCGCAATCGCAAGTATCAAACGCGGGAAAAACGTTCAGGTGTCGGCAAAATTTTATATTAAACAAGGACACATTGCTACCAGGAAAAGAAGCTCACTAAAATTAATAAACATACTTCCCAGATTGGCCGATATTACCGTATAAAGTTAACGGAAGTTCGAAATTTTTTATATTAGGAATATGGGGGTTATGGAAAGTATTGACCCGATTTTACCCTCGTGGGCGTGGTTACCATCCGGTTTCACCCGTTTGCACACTGTGTAAGGAGGTGCTAGTAAGACTTATTCTGAAAAAATTTGGTTAATACTGCTGGAGTTGGTTTGTGGGATATGTACATTCAAGATAGCAGAGACGGAGCCCACTTTTTAAAAATTTTTTAACCGCAGATGGCTCTTCGTTTATAATTTCGTATCTTAATTTGTGGCGTGTACCCAGCTTTATCACGATATCTAAATTTTTGCTCCAGTTATCGAATGGTCAGTCACCATGTATTCAACTCGTATCGTCATCCTGATCATTTATTATACTCTCGCAACATGTTGCAACGTAAAACAATTCATGGCTTACCTTCTCACACTTCTTTGCTTGTTTGTGAATTCTTTGCCAAAAGCAATACTGTAACGATGCCCCAGCCTCCATATGTGGCAGACATGGCTCCGTGTGACTTTTTAATATTTCCAGAAATAAAGTGAACTTCAAAGGGCCGTCGTGTTACAAGTATAGATGACATTAAAAGCGCATCGCTGAAAAGCCCAGTTTGAGAAGTATTTCGACGATTGGAAGAAGCGCCGACATATACGCATAATATAGACTGGAGACTATTTTGAAGGCGACAACATTAGTGTAGTCAAATGAATAAAAATTTTTTCGAAAAACTAAAATCCCCGTAATTTTTGGAGCACACCTCGTGTGAATGAAATTGGTCTAGACCATGGTCTAAACCCTTAATTCCTAACATAATGAATTCGGTTACTCTGGTTAACGTTTTCCTTATATAGTTAACATATTCAATTAAGCCACTTTGGTTGAGCATATATAAAACATATATGTCATTTGAGTTAATTTCGGAGATTTTAATATAAATATCTGGCCCCTAATTCTTAAGCCCCTATCTACTATTCACTATATAATATCTCGGACACGAAGCAAAATATAGTACCTGTAAAATAAATTAATAAGATACCAAATATGATTGTAATCCAATCAGAATTTTGTCGAGTGTGAATATTGAATTCTTACGGAAAATTTTTATACTCTCGCAACATGTTGCTAGAGAGTATATTAGTTTTGTTCACCCAAAGGTTGTTTGTAATACCTAGAACTAAACGAGTTAGATATAAATTAGTTAGATAGATAGGTGTTAGTTATATAAATGAACAGAATGAAAAGACGAGTTGAAATCCGAGTGACTGTCTGTCCGTCCGTGCAAGCGATAACTCGAGTAAAAATTAAGATACTTTGATGAAACTTGGTACACGTGTTCTTTGTCATAGTAAGACGGTTGGTATTGCAAATGGGCGTAATTGGAGATCTGCCACGCCCACAAAATACCATTAATCGAAAACAGATAATGTGCTATTACTAAGCTAGCTTATGGCTATTACAATCAAACTCTCCCCAAGTAAGTTTTTCTAGCATCTCTCCATATACTGAGAAAATTAGTGAAATCGGATAACAACCATACAAATATATATATATTGACAAATATATATGGGATAAAGCTAAATGGAAATTTGAAACTTTTATAATATATATACGCAGACTGGAAATTATTACCCCAATTTCATCAATTGGGATCACGACACACTATTTCCAAGCAAAAATTCTCTCCGAATTACATTGAATTACCTAACAGATTGTCGGATATATCTATCTATAATAAGGTATAAAGCCATACTGAGGTTTGAAAATCCTTGTCTATTTTATCAATTTTTATCAAGAAGGGCACATTTTTATCAAGAAAACGTGCACTCTGAATGTAATTAATATCTCTCACAGAGTGATCGAAATTTTTCTGCAAAAGGTCAGTAATACGCACTAAGATGCATATATTCGGTATTTGGGAGATATTTTCCTATTTCCACAATTTTTGGGCAGGAAATAGCATACCTTACTTAAACTAATTGTTCAAAGTTTTATTCCGATATCTTTATTGGTGCTAGATATGTATACTGCAAAGTGAAAGAATCAGATGAACTTGAAAATTGTTTATATGGGCAGTAAACTTGGTTGCAGTCCGATTTCACCCATTTTCACAAAATATTACAAAGATTTCAAAGAAATGTTATGCACTAAATTTTGCGGAAATTGGTATAGCAGTTTTTGAAATTTAGAATTTCACCTAAAAGTGGGTTGTGTCATGCCATTGTCCAACTTTTACACCGATCCTTATGAAACTCTTCTGCACCATCTTCATCATAAAAATTAATTCCTTTGACGTGTTTCTTTTTTGAATATTCGCACTTTCAGTAGTTTTAAAAATAACCGTTATATGGGCGTTATTCGTTAACCGTCATGCGTGTGATTATTATCCGATTTCATCCAGTTTCACGTTGTGTGAGGAGGTTTTAGAGGGAGTTGTCCTCAGCGAGTTTGGTTAAGATAGCTTTAGCGGTTTGTGAAATATCTACATTAAACATTTTAGAGAGTGAGACCACTCCAATTTTTAGCTGGAGTTTAACAGGAAAAGAAAACCATACTAAAAAAACAAAAACTTAAACCCCCATAAAATATGTAATACAATAATTGAAACAGCATAAACCTTTGAGTGCTACCAACCACAAAGGCTGTGGAACCAAAGTAATTGCACGAAAACAAATCGTACATCACAATTGGCGAAAAAAACTTTAACCAGATACCGATCATTCGCTACCAAAATGCGGCAAAAAAAGTTTGTATTTCTATTTTAGAGAAAAAAAGCATATGATTTATCCAAACTCCACTGCGAATCCCATTATTCTTATAAAAGCTATATTAGAAATAAATTTTAATTACATAACAAGCAAAAGAAAATTTAGAAATGCAAATACATCGATTCCAGGAAACCAGAACCCCGTCCTTTCTCTGAAGTTAAACCATAGTACTCTTCGATTATGGGAAGAACGTATTATATTGAATAACTCGTTATTATACTGAATAAATTTTAAGCATTTCTTACTTATATCAGTTAAAACAACCAATTGTATATAATGATTTTAGTTTAGTTTGCTTTGATTATGACCGAAATAAAAAAAAGATAAAATTTTTTGTTAAGTAATTATTTATGCCTTACTTACCATTTTCAGCTAAGACATCGACGGGAGTCGAGAATCCTTCCGTAGATTCAGTGAAAAATGTTCCCACCTTTCGTCCCGCTATAATGGTTTTAATTGCTTTCTCCTGCATTCCATTACAAATTACAACACTAACACCACGATCTAGTGCCCATGTGGCTGCCTTCACTTTTGAGTCCATACCACCAGTACCAACCTTAAATCGTTAATAACACCATAATGAAAATCAATTTATACAGTGAAAAGTTTCACAAATATGCATATTTACAAATTCATATCTATATTTGCAGATGTGTTACATTTCTAGGGAAATTCTATTTAGAAATATATATACGTATATTAAATTAACGGAATTTTAAATATGCTTGCATGTGTTTGGACCTTAAACTACGTACCTTAGACTTTTTACCGAACTCGATGACATGACGGTCGTTCGATGTATAGGTGTGCATTAGTTTAGCTCCATCTTCCCACGGAGGTTTGTTGTAAATTCCATCAACATCTGACATTAGAATCAATAGATCCGCTTGAACCTCCGCCGAAAGCATAGCAGCCAAACTGTCATTATCCTTGATTGCTATACCCTGAAATATTAAAGAAATTAAAGGACTCTGGTCGCAATAATTTCATTTGAGTTTCATTTACCTTCTTAGAGCCAACTGGTAAATCGTCGTCTTTCAAAAACATTGGCGGGGACACAGCATCGTTCGTGTTGATTATCGGTACAATGTTAAGACTGATCAGTTCGGAAAGTGTGCAAAATAAATTATTACGTGTTTCCTCATTGTAGAAATCCGGTTTTGTTACGAGAACCTACATACGATGAAAAAACTTCTAATAAATGCTAAATTTTTCAGTCTCTTTATTATACCTGTGCAATTTTTACACCATACTGTGCGAACATAGCGTCGTACAGTGACATAAGACCGGATTGACCCACAGCAGCGGCCGCTCTGGGTTCAAGCAGTGTACCCTGTTCCTGTTATTGAAAAAAATATTACGTAAATTATTATGAGCATAAACTATGCGATACCAAATATCTATTTTCAACATACAACGCGTGTCGGGTCCTTTGGTGACAACGTTTCACGCATAGAAAGTGACATAAGTAATTCTTGTGCTAATTTTTGACTACCAAAAGCTACAGCACCACTTGTAACCATCATAACCTCGCGACCCTCCAAATGACACTCAGCAACCTGTAAGTTATATAGAAGTATTTATTAATATAATAATAATAATAATAAATAATATCAAATTCTACTAAAAAATAGTAGTTGTTTTCAACTTGCCATTTCTCTGCACGCTTTGAGAGGTGCACTCTTGTCGAAAATTGTCTAAATTGGTACACCAGCTTTCTTCAATGCTACCAAGGTTTGATTTACATATTTTAGACCATTTTAAAATTGTAAAGTTCACAAATGGCAATTATATTATATCTGATATCTTTCTACTACAAGGGGAAAATGGGCGAAATCGGACTACAACCACACCCACTACACATATAACATAATTTTAAATTTCATCTGATTATTTCACTTTACAGTAAATAAATCAAGCACCAATGAATATATCGAAACAAAACTTTGCAAAAATAGTGCCAATATCTGAGATATGTTACGGTCACTATGTGAGACATATTAATTACATTCAGGGAGCACATTTCTTGATAATAATGTACTTGTCTCAAAAATAGATAAAATCGGGTCAATACTCTTCATCTAGCTGCCATATACCTAATACAAGGTTTTTCAAACTTCGGTTTGACTTTATATAATATGCATACATAAATCCGTCAGTCTGTGAGGAATTTTAATGAAATTCAGAGAGCGATAGTGTGTCGTGATGCCAAAAATGGATAAAATTTGGTTGAAACTTCCCCTAGCCTGATATACCGAATATAAGAATTTCAAACTTCTGTTTCGCTTTACACCATATATATCGATCAATATATGTGATGTAATGAAATTAAGTGGACATGTTTTCTTAAACATAACGTGGTCTAGCGCTGAACTGTAATGAAATCGATAAAGACCTTGATCTAAACACCATGTCATATAATTGGTTTCCAATTCTCTGGTTGTGTTTTTCCTCATATACCCAAGATGTCAAATTTAGTCCTTTTAGTTGAGTTTATATCACATATATCTCATTTGAATTAATTTGTTAATAAAATACCAAATATAATTCAATTCATTCACGGTTTCATCGAATAATGAATTTTAAACTCATTTGTATCATTTTTATACAACATGTTGCAACAGAATATATTAGATTTGTTCACCTAACAATTGTTTGTAACACCTAAAACTAAACGAGCTAGATATGGAGATATATAAGGATATTTTGAATAAAAGCTAAGATATCTAGATGAAACTCGATACACGTGTTCGTTGACAAAAGGTTGACATTGCAGATGGACGTAATCGAACCTTTCCCAAGCCCACAAAATGTCGTTAATCGATTACCTATAAACTGCTATTACTAGGCAAAAATTATGATGAAAACCAGTAATTTGGTACAGATAATCGCAGTAGGGAGCGGCATTTAAGTTTTAAAAATGTTTGAAATGTGCGAGTGCGGGTGAAAACACATCTTCTAGTACCTCCTCAAACGGTGTGAAAATGGGTGAATGAAAATATAAATTGGATAATAACCACGCTCACCACCATATAACGGTTATGCCGGAAACCACTAAAAGTACGTTAACCAAAGACATTCAATCTTACCGTAAATACGGTACGGAAGGGATGCAAAGGAATCCGTGTAAAAATTGGATAATGGGTTTGGCACCGCCCACATTTTGTTGAAATCCCATATGTCAGGAACGACTTAAATAATTTCAACCGAACTTGGTGCATGAAAATGTTCTAAGTCCTATATGACTATACGTCGCATACTTCCTGAATAACATAATTACAAATTCAATTCTTTGCAGTATATAACTAAAACACCGTTCAATCCTGCCCAAATATGGTGGAAATCGTAACATAATTTTTCAAGCCCAGATACCAAATATGTGGAAGGTACGCCATCTCTTCGCTAAGGTACGCCATCTCATGCGTGAAAATAGCCGAAATCGGCAAATAACTTTTCAGGCCCTCAGATACCCAATATATGGACCTGAGTGCCAATATCTGACTCTTTACCGAAAATATCGCTGACTCTATTAGATATCGTAATTAAATTCGGGGATTATCTTTCAATGATAGTAATGTAATCTGCTGTGAAAAATAGAAACAATCGTGCAAATCTTGGCCTAACCCTTCCAATAGACTTTATAACATATATATCTGAGTTATCCCCATGAAATTAAGAGAGCGTCTCTTTCTGATAACTGTGTGTTGGAGTACTTAAAATGGATAAAATCGGGTAAATACTTCACCTAGCTCCCATATACTTAATATAGGGACATTCAAGCTCCTGTTAAACTTTACACCTCATATATTTCGATCGATATGTAAGATATCTTGGCAAAATTAAGTGAACGTGTAATATTGGATATACCATAGTTTAATGCCGAAAATTTGTTAAATCGATCAACGAATTATGCCAGCTACCATATACTATATGTAATGATTATCGGTATTCTAGCAGACTTTTTCCGAATATGTCGGTTACTGTGTGAGCTATCATCGTAAAATTGCGTGGAAACATGTTCCCTAGTATTCTTGAGTAATGAAAAGAGTTAATGTATCAGTGCAGACCTTCCACTAGCCCAAATATACCCGGTAAGAATTCCCGACCTTCCAGCTAACTTTTACCGTTGGTAAATTTGTATGATATTTTAAAGAAATTAACTGGATATGTTTTCTTAAACATAACGTGATTTCGCGCTAAATATTAATGGAAATGGTCTAAGCCCCATATTCCTAATATAAGGACTTCCGTTTCTTTGGTTGACTTTTTCCTCATCTACCCTCGATATTTAATTAAGCCAATTTGGTTGAGTTTATGTGTGTACCGCATATATCTCATTTTAGTTAACTGGGTAGATTTTAATATAAATATCTCGGGCACGAAGCAAAATATGGTAATAAAAGTACGTGAGTATATTACCTGTAATATAAATTAATAAGATACCAAATATGATTGTATTCCATTAACGGTTTCGTAGAATAATGAATGTTGAATTCTTACGCAACATTTGCTAATATAAGGTTTTGCCAGCACCTGAAAGTTTTTCCCTCCTTTGATGCTTGCATATTGCGAGAGTCATTACTTGCTAATTAAAAGTATATTTTACCTAAAGTTTAAGAATAGAATGTAAATTAACTTCAATTTCAATAATTGCCATAATATGGGAAATATATTCGCATACTCATTTATCTATAAATACATACAAGTTTACACAAAATATATATGTATGCAGAAATAAGCTATGAACTTAGAAATTGTATTTGGCACATATTCAATATTTTTTCTTGGCCGCTGTTCTACACATGAGCATATGCTAAGTAAGCAGTTATCGCCTGTGGTATTCTCGCAGACCGATAATTTATTCCTTTCAAGAAGCGAATATCCATATTCCTGATTTATGTGTTATAAAAGCTATTGAAATTTTTTAAGACATTTAACATAAGACATACTATTTATTGTCGAGTTTACACTTGTGCAGCATTACAACATGCATGCCAATGGAAGATGTAAATTTAAGTGCAACTAAGGAGGGGTTAAATTCAGGTGTAACCGAACATTTTACCCTCTCGCAATTTGCAATGCGCAAAAACGAGGAAATATTCTCAGGTATTAGGAAGAAATAAATACTACTTTATATTCCATAACCTAGGTATGCTTGAGGAAATGTCCGTCCGTCCGTGCAATTTTATTAATATTACTTACACATTGACCGATATATTCGGCATAAAGTGCACTAGAATAACGAAAATCATTAGATATGATATATGGGGTCTGTGGTTCATTCATTCATTGACCAATTTCACCCATTTACGACACGAAGCCATATATGCACGAAGCAATATATCCGTATATAATTATAGGTTCGAAATTATACGAACCGGAAGTTTGAAAATTCGTACATTAACTGTATAGGGGGCTTTGGAAAGTCTTGACCCGAGTTAATCCATTTTGACACCAGGGTACTTATTTGTATATCTTCATTAGAGCTTGATTTATATATTGTGAGGTGAAGGAATCAGATAATGATGGTTGTAGTCCGATTACGCCCATTTTCAAACCGTAAAATAAAAATGGTATTACCACAGAGTATAATAGTTTTTCTCACCTAAGGTGTTACGGTTGTTACACCTGAAACCAACCGAGATTCCATATGAAAACGGTAAGGATGAGGAGATGAGTTGAATTCGGGATGTCTGTACGTCTGCCCGTGCAAACAATAACTTGAATAAAAATTAAGTTATCCATGAAATTCGGCACTCGTGTTCCCTGTCACTATGAGAAGGTTATAAGGTATAAAGGGCTATGACGTAACCAAAAATTAAGGTACATAACTGTAAATTGATACAGGGTATAAAAGTATGGAAAGGAAACTGCGGTTTAAATTTTTTTAAAAAGTGGTTATGATAGATTTAATGTAAATATCTCACAGATCCCTAAAGCTATATAGACCAAACTTGCTGCGAAAAAGTCCTTCTAGCACCTCCTCATACAATCAGAAAATGGGTGAAATCGAATTATAATCACACCCACCACCATAATATAGCTAAGTAGAAAACTACTGAAAGTGAGATAACTCACTAAGGAAAGACATCAGATGGATTACATTTTACTGTAGGGAAAGTCTTTATAATAATCGGTGTACAAAATTTACAATGTGTGTGGCTACGTCTTCTTTTAAGGGAAATTCTTTATCTTACGAACTACTTTACCTACTACAACTAAATTCATTGCATAATATGTATATGTTACATGACTGGATAATATGTTGCATATTATCCTGTCATTCTTACGATTCAGTGTGAAAATGGGTGATATCAGACTGCAACGACGCCTACTTCCCAATGCAATTATAAATTCCATCGAATTCTTTCACTTTTCAGAATATAAATCAAAGACCAATGGAAATATCGATATAAAAATTTGCATAAATAGTGCATTCGAGGTATGTCACCTTCTTTATCTAAAAATGGTCGAAAACGGCCTAAGTATAAGTGCAACATAAAATATTCGGCTACACCCGAAGTTAGCCATTCCACACTTGTTTTTTAACTCGTAATTGGACTCAATCAAGCATCGATTTGTATACGAATGTAAAGCACTCGAAATCCAGCTGGTTTACAAAAAGATACAAAAAAGTATCTTGTGTTTCAACTTTCGTATATAAATATATACGTAATATATTAATAGCGTAATATATTAATATATTATAGCGGTATAAATGGTCGCTTACAATCGAACTTATCCCTTCCTTACTACTAAGTTTAAACAAATCCATTATGCAATTTAAACTGACATTGATTTCTAAATAACGAAAAAGGGATCTACCGATTTAATAAATACATATCATGCATATCAGAATCCCCTAAGCGTTAAATTTCTTTCCGAAGGACTGGCTCTGTTACAAAAACTATGATTTTTCATATTTTTGTAACATCCAAAAGAATACTTTGCATACATAGTGTGTTAAACCAAACGAGAAAAAAATAGCGCAACAAATACCAAGTAAAATTTAAGTAGGCAAGTAATTTTATAAAATCCACAATAACTGCATAAACTATTAAACTAATACTATTGTATTGTAAAGTTTGTACCTAGTAATCTATACTAATCCTTGTTAACCGACAACTTCTCCGATAATTCGCATCTTGTATTGCGAACTGTTTCTTATTTATTTTGTTTTGATTACACATTGCAAGAAATTAGAAATGTGTAGAAATATGTGAAATTAAATGTGGTTCAGAAGATTTTCCTATTTTTTCTTTTTTGCCACTATTCACTATTGGCAGTTATTAGGTATTTTTCTATATATATAATTTTATATATATATATTTTATATTCTGTATTTATAAATTGTTTTTAACCTTGAGTGCAATATTACCTAATGCAATTTCTTAACAATTGATTGATTCAAAAATAATCGCATTGAAATATGTTTACGTATAACAAACTAACCTGCTCAACAATGGAGGCCAGTCGTCCAAGTGCAAGGCCGTGGTTATCTTCTCGTGTGATAACGGCACTTCCAAGTTTAACCACCAGACGACGGGCATATTTAAGTTGACTTCGTTCTGTAAAGGTAGCCTGTTTTCGCTTCTCAGTCAAAATATTCTAAAAATAAATCAAAACATAAAATTAAGGTAAAATTATACATGTGGTATACAAGCAAAAATGGTTTCGCTTAACATATTCTGTTCTAGTGACAATAATTAAATTATAATTATTAATGAGACTCTTCGAAAGAATTTGTAAGAATTGTAATTTTGTAAAATTGGATCTTTTGTAAAAATTAGAGTGAAATTTAGTTTTTAAGTTTCCATAAAATTATTGCAGAGAAAAAGATATGTAAGTTAATGCAACAATGCCATGGAAAATCAAACACTTCTTTCGGATGGCAAAATTGAACTCAATCACTTTATTTACATCTCCTAAGAGAGTTAGAAGTTAAGAAGTTACATATGTAGATGAACTTACTTGCCAGTGCTTATTTCTACATACTTAATTAAGCTAACCCAGCGAAAATTATAGTGAACCTCAAGTTGATGGAGAATTGGGTAACATCGTGGCGACGCGGGTTCCGCATTGGTTTTTTACTAATGAAATATATGTTTGCTGTTATTGTGATATGTGCTTAGGTAAATAAACTTTGTTTGGTTAATATTGAGTAATGCTGCTATTGTTTATTCTTAATTGGGAATACTGATCCAGACTTCAAACAGTGCTAGCTAGCTGTGATAACTTCACCATACTTCAATCTTTGCGTAACCGAACTAATATTTTAGCCGACAAATGCTAATGCACACCTGGTGCACAAAATAAAACGAAGATTTATCGTTATCGCCTTTCTCTAAAAATTTGAATAGCTTTATAAAAGTTATACATTTAAATAGCAACGCTGCTAGTGAAACCTGGGTTTGTAAAGTTCGATATCTGTACCAAGCACAGTAAATAAGTATTATATTTTATATTAAAGTATATATGTTTAAACTCAGTCCATCACGCGAATACATACATACATCTGTATGTTATGATTTGTGTTCGAAATGGTGCTATTACCTATCAATTCGTTTGTTTGGCACATTTCTTCCTAATCCTAAACTTTATTCACAAAAACTGAGAAACGTGGACGGGTTCGTCAAAGTCATAAGCAATTTCTGCCTTAAATAACCTAACGTTATTAAAAAGAAAATTTTAGTGTTCAAACACAGTCTGTTCAGGAGACTACACCTTACAACAGCATAAGGACAATAAGCATAAGGATATAAGCAGCATTTTCAACGAGACATTTACGAAAAATTTTCCGTAAATCTCGTTATCCCCATTAAAAGAAAACAGATTGCAGGGAAAATATGCGAGTTACCTCTACACTAAATCTGTTAATTTCCTACTTATGCCGACTAGACAATGTATATATATATATATATATATATATATATATAGACAATGTATATCTATACATCTATCTATATACTATCTATCTATCTATCTACATACTATGTATATTTTCGTACGTATGCTTAACATATCTGTAATTAATGAAGATATTTAAGATATTTAGTCCTCTCCTCCTCTCCCTCTTTAAGATATTTAATCCTCTAACGCTTGAGTTAATCGTTCATCTGGCTATTACTTTGTTATGCAATATGAGTTGAGTGTTCAAGTAATTATTAAAGTATTGCTGGTATTTATTGCCAGATATAATTCGAACTTGTGATAAGGTATTGATATAATTTTAAACATGCCATACTATTTATCGGTGTCATTTGCTGCATAAGCAGCTTTTTGTACACATGCTACATATGTATGTATATATGTATATATAATATATTTACATTTGATTGAATGTGCACAACAATATGGAGCGCGTTTGCTTCATCGAATTCTTATCTATAAATGCTAATTATCGAATACTGAGTGGGTAATAACATTACACATATTTGTTTATTTATTTGCAAGCAAGCAATGCTAATGTGCGTTGACAATTGTAAAGTCCAAAGATCATTATTGTATAAATTTAGTATGTATGTATGCATACACGTAAAATATATTTATTTATTGTGGTTTTTATGTTTTCTATTACTTAATAATTAAAGGTAATTACTAATCAACTGAGTAAAAAGTTCACGTGAACAAACCACCAAACCGAATCAAGAAATTAGGAATACATTTATATGTATATTCTATTCATATTCATGTATTGTATTATTTTATATGTAATGAGCAACAAAAATTTCCGTGAAACACAGACTAACAGATACGAGGACAAATTAGGGAATAAATAATGGTCTTTCTTTGTCAGCAGCTGCAACAATTTACCAGAAAAATGCTTACCTTCCAATAATTAGCTGAAGTGTGTTGACATAACAATATCAAACAAAAGGAGAAACATACGAAAGAGGGGGCTGACATACGAAAGCTTAAGCGGAGCAATACGCTTAGTTGTGTAAAATTCGATCAACCCCATAGTGCGCGTTAGAATGCGTTGACAGTTCTCATTGTATCTTGTTATTGTTGTCTTTCTAGAAAGTACAAACTTTTGAACTTATATTCGTATTTTCAATTCAATTTTACATTTCTGAGCGTTGGTTGCGTAAAAATACATAAGCTATGGAGCTCACCGCATAAGAAATTATGTATCCTACTCAGCTGTCAAGCGTACGCCTATTATTTTGCTTCAGTTTAAAAAAAATACGTTTCCAATCATATTTGGCAAGTGGGAAGGTGCAACAGCCATAATTTTTATTAACGAATTACATAATACTAATCGAAATATTCTCAATTAATTTTGCTGAGACATCTTCTATGTATAAACTCGAAACGAAAAATGGGACGAAATTTCGACGAAAAAGTCGACCAGAAGGACTTAAATCTTCAAACCGATTAAGAAAACACTTAATTTCATTCAAATATCACACATATTGACTTATACAAACGATTTGAAGTCAGCCGGAAAGACGGAAATCGCTATATTGGGTATACTATGGGAAAGTGAAGTATATAATATTTACTTTTGGCATTAAACTAAAGTATGTTCGAGAACATATTTACATAATTAAATTTAATAGTATTGCCAGGGAAAGACGTCGTCTGAATTTTATTAAGATCTCTCTCAGATTGACCGATAATACGGTATAAAGTCAACCAGAAGTACGAAAATTTTTATATTATGTATGTATATCGAAGCTAATGATGTATTTACCCAATTTTACCCATTTTGGACTCATGGTCACATTATTACCAGAAAAATATGATCTCTGGATTTCATTAATATATTTCACAGATTGACCATTATTTTCGCTAAAAAGTCAGATATAGGCACCAATGTCCACATATTCGGCGTCTGGAGGATTGAAAAGTTATAATCCCATTTCCACCATTTTTGGCATACTTCAAGTTCACTACTTGTGCAAAGCTTTATTTCGATATCTTAATTGGTGCTTGAGTTATTTACTGTAAAGTGGAAGAATCAGATTGAATTTAAAATTCTGTTATATGGGAAGTAGGCCATTAGAAGTAGGCCAGTAGACCATTTTCGCACTGTAACATAAAAATATCAGAAAAATGTTATGCGCCAAATTTGGTTAAAATTGGTTGAGTAGCTTCACTGGTATTGGATTTCATCTAAAGGTGAGCGTTGCCACATTCATTGCAAAATTTTTACACCGATTTCTTTGAAGCCCCTAGGTACAATCTTGGCTGAGAAAGTTAATGCTTATGACGTGTTTCTTCAGTGAGTTAACACACTTTTAGAAATTGTCAGCATAACCTTTGTATGGGATGTGGCCGTGATTATCATCACGTGCTAAAAAGACTTATTCTGAGCAAGTTTGGTTCATATAGCTTTAGTGGTTTGGGAGATATATATATGGTAAGCGGGGCCATACCCTTTTTTTAATTTTCAAACCACAGATGCCCCTCCCTACTGTGATTCCCTGTACTAAATTCCAGTTTTATATATTATTTGGGGGCTTAATTATGGCACTTTATAAGTTTTCGTTTAACGGAATTTTGTGGGCGTGGCAATTGTCTGATTCCTCTCATCTGGAATTCCAACTTATCTTATGGACAGACAGTCAACCGGCTGACTCGTCTCGACATCCTGATCATTTATGTGTATGTAACCCTATATTTCAACTAGTTTTAGGTGTTACAAACAACCGTTAGGTGAACAAAACTATTATACTCCTTTACAGCATGTTCTGAGAATGTAATGAAAACAAATGCATGTCTTCAGTAATTATGCAACCATATGTTCGATTACTTGCCACAAGATGCAAGAATTTGCTGGGGAACATTCAAATATAGTTTATCAATATATCAAGCAAGGAAGAAAAACATTTCAACTTTGAAATAGAAGAACCATTACTAAATTTCAAAATTACTTTACAATAAACAACAGTTGTTTAAAGGTCCGCTTCTCCATTGTTAACTATCAATAGTTCGTCAAGTTGCGGTTAGTAAGGCGTTTCTTTACATAAGAAACTAGCAGAAGAGAGCAGAAATTGAGAGTTTAAGAAGTAGAGGGAGTGAAAATTTTACCAGCATAATTAGCTGCAGTCATATTAAGAAACAGCAATACAAGTGAGTAAACACAAGCAAGTGATATTTTATTGGAGACTTTGATTTGATTTTGTTCGTTTTAATTTTAATTTTAAACTATTATTCATAATTAAATACACAATATGTTAGTGTTTGGACTCATTAGAATTGGAGTTATAAATTAATATTAAGACAAATTTAAGTATAATAATTAATATATTGGTTTTCTATTATAAAAATTATTTATTGATTATTTTCATTCCTTTGGATTAGATTAAAAGATTTTAACGAGCAAATTATTTAAAATTAACTTTAAAATTGCTTTTTTTTCAAGTGTTTATTAAAAACAACATTTAACTGTTTCCTAATTTCTACTTTCTCCTAGTTTTCCGTTACTTTACTTTTCGTTGTCGCGCTCTTTGTGAGAATAACTTGTAAATATCAGCATTCTTATTTTTCCTGATAGATAATAGCAGTTTGGAAACAAACCTTAAATTAGTAAAGATACTTTCTTATAACAACTTTTGAATGACATACATTTTTAAGAAAATAAACAAAAATGTGTAAAGAAAATACAAACCCGAAAACCGATCCCTTTCTCTCAGGTGCTAATCTCCTATTGGAGCGAATTTTTATATTTTGACAGTTTTTCAGTTTACTAAAAAATATATCAGGAACAAAGCTAAAGTTAAAGAAATGAATTCTACAATATATATCCTAATCGTTAAGCAACTCAAAACATTACAAATGTTTTTAAAATCGCATTCTAAAAAATAAGTCAGACAAACTTACTAGTGTATTTTGTAAAGTGCTTAACAAATAAAGTGTTTAAAGGACCTAATATTGCATATTTTGATATGTTACATCAAAAAAGGAATGTAATAACGAGTTTTTGTTTTTAGAAATAACGTTCATTAAGTCATCGAATTCAATGAGATTAAAACTACTTTACAACGTAAAATATCAAGATTATACTTAAATAAAGGCTTCTAGGTGCTAAATAAAAAACATTTGGTTTCATTTTTCAAACTTAAAACTTTGGATATATGGTTTTTTAACTCTCATTTGCATTGTATGTATATATTTTTTCAAATATACAACTTTCCTAAAAACCAGAATATCCATAGCATAAACATTTTAGGTACTTATGTATATATATTTTTAAAATTTTCGTATAATCAATCTCCAAGTTATGGGCCACTCTTTATATTACACGTAATGCTATGATTGGAAGCGAGGAGAGCGCTGGAGTTCACCTGAATGCTAACACTCAACAAGTGAAAGACAGATAACAATTTATAGCTTCTTCAAGAGCTGTCAAAACAAATAAGCGAACTGATAGGCCTCGGTACACCACTACGACAATCCAGTATAAAAACTCATAGCGCCCAGCCGTTGTCAGTGCTGAATTAATATTTGTACAAATATTTTCACTTTTGTTACTTTTCCCAGTAACTAGACTGATTCAATAAAATACATGAAAATTAATTTTTATGCACTGCAAATAATGCAAAATACTTAGAAACTTCCCATCACTGTCATCACAATTGCATATTCCTGAAAACAAAACATGTACCATATATTCCATTTTGCCCCATTTTATTAGTGAATGAAACATTGATTATTCGGTTGGGTTACATAATCGCCAGGCATTGAATGTATGCGCAGTCAACAAATTACTTACGTCGATATCAGGGAGTATAAAAAAAATTTTAATTAAATAAAAAAGCTAACGCAGACCAGTCGCAAGATAGCCATCCAATCAGTCAACTATTGCAGATATATTTTCACACTTGTTCTTTTACGAATATACATACATATTTAGAAAAGCTAAAATAGAAACACTTATTGCTTGCATGTCGGTTTACATACAGCTGTTGGAAACAAAGGTTCTGTCCTTGCATATTGGCAATTTGCGCCAATCACGAAGGAGATAACGGTACATTTTCGTTATATATCTTCCGTTATTTCTTTGAAAATGTATGTCTCAAAATCTATTTTCTACCAGCGTGCACTGAGTAGAAATGATTTCAAGTTCAGTGGCGATGATGATGCGCTAGACGACATATTGATGGGAAGCTCAAGAAATATGTGGTCTGGAGTGACGAAACAGTGATTAATCGATTTAGTACAGAAGGTAGAAAGTATGTAAGACGACCGGAAGTTGCAGAGTTTCTTCCCAAATACGTATCCCCTTTTGTGAAACACGGTGGCGGAAAAATCAATGTAATTTTGATGATTATGAATATGATAGTGATTTGATGAGGATAATGATCCAAAACACACAGCACGCCTTATAAAGCAATTCTCTGAGCGAGGCTCAGCAAACGTTCTTGACTGGCCATCCTCCATTCCATATCTCAATCCCATTGAGCATTTATGGAACCTTGTCAAAAAATATGTAACTTCATAAAACACCAACAATTTCGACAATCTTTATGAAAAAGTTAAAGAAGCTTGGTGTGCCATACCTATTGAAAGGTGCAGGCTTCTCATATCGTCGATATGGTGGCATATTACAGCAAAATGGGTTTCCAACAAAAAACTAATTCTTGACAATATTGAAATAATGTGTCGGAAATATTTTGCTAGCCCTTTGCTTATTTGTTAAAATGATAATGTTTGTTTCCAATTAACTGTTTTGGAGAGATGATCTCAAAAGTAATATATTATTACTTTTATTATATATTTTATACTAATTATACTAGTAATATGAGAGGAATTTAGTATAGGGAACAGTAGGGTAGGGCATCTGTGGGTTGAAAATTTTTTAAAAGGGGGTATGCCCCTGCCTCGCAAAAGGTTTAATGTACATATCTCCCAAACCATTAAAGCTATACCAACCAAACTTGCTCAGAATAAGTACTTATAGCACCTCCTCATACTCTTGGTAAATTAGTGAAATCGAAAAATAGAGACGCCCACCTCCCATACAAAGATTATGTTGAAAGCCACTAAAGCACGTTAACTCACTAAATAAATATGTCAGAAGCATTAAATTTCGCAGCCAAGGTGGTATTCATCAAAAGAATCTGCGTAAAAATCAGACTGTGAGTGCGACACCACCCACCTTTAAGTGAAATCCTAAATCTCAGGAACAACCATACTAATACAACTAATTTCAACAAAATTTGGTGCATGACATTATATTTGCATCCTTATGTTACATTATATACTTTGCAAAAAGAGTGCCCTTTTGGATTAATTTAATTGCCTATGCCTATGCCTGACTTTTCCGAAAATATCGGTCAATCTGTGGGATATATTAATGAAATTCAGAGCAACTCTGAATATGAATAAAATCGGTCTACAAATTGGTCTTAACCTCAATTTTTACTTTTAGCGTACCTCTGCACTCACCTATATAGATTCATATGTACATATGTGTGTATATGCAATATTGGAAAAATTGTCGACTCTTACACCTTTGCAATCGTACACTCAGTTGAATAATTCTTAAGTACATTTATACTCTCGCATCATAGTTTTATTAATAGTATTTATTTAATAGTTTTATTCACCTAGCGGTTGTTTGTAACCCCTAAGACTAATCGAGACATTACATATAGACAAAATATATATATATATCAAAATGATCAGGATGTTGCGACGAGTCGAATTCCATCCGTCTGTTTGTCCGTTTGTCCATCAAGCGATAACTTGAGTAAAACTTTAGTTATCTTAATAAAACTTGGTATACGCGTTTCTTGGCACTATGAGAATGTTGGCATGCGAGCGAAATCGAAGTACTGCCATGCCCATACAATGCCATTAAGCGAAAAACTATAAAGTGTTATAACCAAGCCACAAATTAAGATACAAATTTGTTTTTGATAAAGGGAATCATAGTAGGAAGCGGCATCTATGGTTTAAAAATGTGTGAAAAGTGCTAGTGTGGATGAGAACAAATCTTTCTAGCACCTCCTTAAACGGTGTGAAAATTGGTGAAATCGGATAATAACCACGCCCATCCTCATATAAAAGTTAAGTTAAAAGCTACTAATAGTCCGATAACTCTGCAAAAAACACGTTAGAAGCATTGAATTTTACAGTAAAGATGGTTCTGAAGGGCTGCATATGAATCGACAAAAAATTGGACATCGGGTGTTGCACCGCACACTTTATCCCATAGTGTCCCATAATATGGGATAATAGTAAGTATAATACTATACTAGTAATATCCCATATTCCTGGAATATTTCAACCCAATTTGGTTAGCCTAACAGTCTTATGTTACAGTATGAAAATGAGCGAAATCTCACTTTAACCACGCCTATTTCCCATATTACACGAATTTAAATATCTTCTTCTTTTTCTTTTCAATTTATAAATCAAGCACCAATAAAGATATCGGAATCAAAGCTTGCATAAATAGAGAATTCAAGATATGTTATTTCACATCCGAAATCGAACCATAAATTTTCAAGTCCCGAGGGACGAAAATGTGGATCTCCGTGCCTATGGCTGACCTTTTATCGAAAATGTCGGTCAATCTGGTAAATATCTCAATAAAATTCAGAGAGCATTATTTTTCTGGGTACGCTATATTTTGCCACTAAAAAAATTTTTTAAATAACAAATCAAATAAAATGGGATCAATTATTTTCATAACCTCCATATACCTAATATAGGGATTTTCAAACTTCCGGTTAGTTTTATTTCTTATATATCGGTAAATCTGTGAGGTATCTTATTCAGAAATTCAGAGAGCATTTTTGCCACCGAAAACTAATGCTTAGTGTTAAAACTGGATAAAATCGGGTAAATACTTTTCATAGATTGTCAAATATTGAGTTGACTTAATACCTCATATCGGTCAATATGTAAAGTATCATAGTAAAATTAAATGAACATATAATATTGGATATACTTTAGTTTTGTGGCGAAAATGGGTGAAATCTATATACGAATTACGCCAGCCCCATATACTATATATAATAACTATCGTCGTTCTAGTGGGCTCTATGCCAAATATATAGGCCAAATTGCGAGTTATCTTAACAATATTGCGTGGAAATCAGCTCCGAGCATTCCCTAGCCTTAATATATAATATAATTTCTGAAATTTTATAGTAATTGAGTGGATATGATTTTATTAATCATAATGTGGCCCTAAATATGAACAAAATTGGTATATACCCCATACCTCGAACATGATGCTTTCCGATTCTCTCGTTAACTTTTGTCTCATATACTTAATATATAAAATTTAGTCCCATTGGTTGAGTTTATATCATATACATATACCTCAGTTGAGTTAATTAGGTTGATGTTGATATTATATAAATATTTAGAGCATTGAGCAAAATGTAGTAATGAAACTAAATGAGTTTATGACATATAATGTATGTTAATAAGGTACCAAATATAATTGTAATACATTCACAGTTTCGTCGAATAATGAATATACAATTCATTTGCAACATTTTTATACTTTCACAACATGTTTCAGCAGAGTATATTAGTTTTGTTCACCTATTGGTTGTTTGTAACACCTAAAACTAATAGAAGTAGATATAGAGTTGTATGTATATATAAATGATCACGGAGAAAGGCATGTTGAATTCCGGGTAACTTAAGTAAAAATTAAGATATCTTACTGAATAAGGTTGGAATTGTAGAACGGCGTAACCGTATTACTGCCATGCCCACAAAATACCGTTAATTGAAAACATATAAAGAGCATGCGTGGTTAAAAAAAATTTTTTTACTGGGTATGCCCCCTCCCCCTAATAGGTTTAACGTATATAGCTTATAACCCGTTACAGCTATATAAACCAAACTTGCTCAGAGTAAGTCTTTATAACATCTCCATATACCATAGGAAAATTGGTGAAATCGGATTATAACCATGCTCACCTCCCATACAAAGGTTATGTTGAAAACCACTAAAAGTCCGTTAACTCACTAAATAAATACGACAGAAGCAATAAATTTCACGACCAAGATGATACTTAAAGGCTTCAAAGAACTCGGCCCACTTTTAGGTGAAATTCTATACCTCAGGAACTCCTAAACCAATTTAACCAAGATTGGTACATAGCATTATATTTGCTCCCTTATATTACTGCGTAGAAATAGGAGAAATTGGATTACGACCAGACGTATATATGTATAAATACATATAGGAATATATCGCAATTTTAAATTCCCTATGATTCTTTGACTTTTCTGCATATAAATCAATTACCAAAGAATATATCGCAATAAACTTTGAACAAATAGTGCAATCTAGGTATGCTATTTCCTGCCTAAAAATTGTGGAAAATATCTTTTAACCTTCCCAGATACCGACCTCAGTGCCTATGGCTGACTTTATACTGAAAATATCGGTTTAATTTGTAAGATATCATAATGAAATTTGCGGAGTATCTTTCCTTGATAATAATATGTTCTCGAATCAAAAATGGAGAAAATCGGGTAAATAAGTACCCTAGCCCTCATAAACCTATAGTAATAATATTAATATAAATACTTTGTGAAATTCAGAGAGCGTCTCTCTTTGATAATGGTGTATCCTTGTGCCTAAAATGGATGAAATCGGGTAAGTTCTTCTTCTAGCCCCATATACCTAATACAAGGATTTCAAACTTTCGAATGGCTTTACACCGTATATATTGATATATGTAAAAGATATCTTAAAGATATAAAAATTAAGTGAATGTATAATTCTGGATATACCATAGTTGAATGCCAGAAACCTGTGAAACCGAATTACCCCAGCTTCCTTTAGCAGACTTTATGCCGAATAAGTTGTTCAGTTTGTGAGTTATAGGTATAAAATTGCGTGGTAACATGGTCTCGAGTATACTTGTATTTCTGCAATCAGCCTAGACATTCCCCATAAAAATACACCCGATAAAGAGATTTCCGACTTTAAGCCCAAAGTAGTGATTTCCGACTTTCCACGTGACTTTAAACAGTTTATGTTTGGCGATATGTGTAATATTTAAATTAAATTAAGTGGACATGCTTTCTTAAACAAAATGTGGCTTAGCGCTGAATATAAATGAAATCGGTCTAGACCGTCTGAAATCTGAAATGAATGAAATTAGTCTAAATCCCATATCCCTAATATAATGAATTCCTTTTCTTTGGTTGACCTTTTCCTATTACACCCAATATATGAGGTTTAGCCATTTTGGTTGAGGATATATCGCATATACATATGTTTTTTGAGTTAATTTGGTTAATTTTAATGACACGAAGCAAAATATAGTAATGAAAGTACGTGAGTCTATGACCTGTAATATAGTTCAATAAGATACCAAATATGATTGTAATCCAACCAAAATTTCGTCGAATAATGAATGTTGAATTCTTACGCAACATTTTTTAAGATAAGGCTTTATCAATACCTGAAAATATGCCTTCAACTTTGATATTTGAAAATTACGAGAGTGTAAAACGTTCGTTACACCCGAACTTAACAATTCATAACTTTGTCACAAAAATAATTTCTCCGATATGGGCAGTTGCCCATAGTTGCTACAACTATTTCGTATTCGTATAAATATATTTCCTTGATTGGAAATAGTCCAATTATAAAATAACACAAAGGTTTTCCAAACGCATTCAGAATGGCAAAAAAACAACTCGAAATCCGTGAATATCTATGTACTGGAAATCACTTTAGATATGTCGCTTAACTGTTTTTGGTTTTAAAATAATATCATTCATATATGTGTGTAGCTCTATATCGGTACTATAAATATCTTGAAACTCAAATCTAGACGGCTGATTGCCCCATTAATTTTAATTGTACAGAACTCATAAAGAACTACCCAGCAAATCAACTATCGATTAAATTGTACGTTAATTACCAAAGAGCACTACCAGGGATTTCTGTTAATGTTTCTATGAGTTCCGAATTTGACAAAGCTACCCTAATCTCTGAATCACTCATCCCTTTCTTATGCATCGTGCTAATGAATTGCAACGTGTTTATATGTTAGTTTAATTAATAAATCGTTTTATAATAAGTACAAGTCTGGCCTTCTTCAATTCACTTCCAAACTAGTATTTTTCTTGACTAGTAAGTACATTTGCAGTGCATCAGAGCATTACCAGTGAGACGGCGCCCCGAGCTGGATATTCCACAGAAAAAAAATTAAGCCCAATGAAATTTAAGTAGTACTGTGATTTAGTTTATTGAATTAATATATGGATATGTACGATACTTATGTATATATAAACATATGCACACTTACCTAAAAAAAATTATGTTAATGTACTTAATTGCTAAGGTCAAATCACTTTTTGTAAACAATTTTTGAATAACCCTCTCACCATATTTGTAGCAATATCTTCGTTTAGTTTTTATAATTTCATTGGGTTCTTTTTTTGTTTCATAAATATAGAAAATCAGTCCATCTTCGTATCTGTATGTGCATAACCGCCTCTATCCTGATAATTGTTACAATTATCTGCTATTATTATGTATTTATATTCACACATAAGTGAAAAATTGTGAATCCATAATGAAGCATCTGCTGCCTTCTCTTATGGAAAGGAGCAATATTATATTATATTTATAAGTTGAAAAAACTTTATTTATTAATTAACTGAAATTCAAACAAAAAAGTGATTACATATTTAGCTTGACCTGATATATTTACAATTGAGTTTCCGATTGTAGTAAGCTTTGCTATTTATGTTCATTCAAATATTTTTATTGTTTACACTAAACCAACGGAAATTCGAAAATTATATTTGGATAAAGTTGAGGATTGTAGTATATCTTGAGATATGTTAAAGGAATACTTCCAAAATATTCGAACAGTCCTACGTGGGTCAATGAGAATGCCTTCTTATAGGGAACCGATAATATATATTTTTAGAAGCAGTTCACCTTTTACCAAGGGTGGAATGTACCAAGGTACAGCATTGAATGAGAGATATCTCATTTTGCCTATTTTAAGGGTTGCTTATCTGTCTAAGGAACTGATATTACCAAATTGTGTTCCCAAATACGATCCGGTAAAACAGTTTAAAAAGTATTTTTTTTAACTGATTATTACAAGGATAAAATAAAGTAATTAATTTAATTAAGTTAAGTTAATTTATTTTGATGAAAGTTACAAATGTTGCGTTTTCTAATGTAAAAACCACTTATTCACTTACAGGCTGTCTGGGTCCCTGTAGGCTTGCTGCTCTCCAAGCAATCGTTGAAAAGCTGTGCTTCAATTGGTTCACCAACACCAGCGATTTATTTAAAAACATTTTGGACTATATTTTAAAAGATTGTATTTTGTAAGAAAGTATAAAGTTTGGTTTTTAAAAATCATTAAAAAAACGCGTAGTATATGTATATCGAAGTCGATTTGCAAAAAGACCGCACTGGTCAGCAAATCAGACTGAACTGAACTAATGTCAAAATCCTAGTTGATTAATCAGTGAAGTACACGTATTTTACGGTCACTACACCAACAAGTGTTCTATAAGTTAAGTGATCATTTTGTATTATGATTTTGTAATCATTTTATTGTATTTCTGAACCAAAGCCGCTGTTATCAATAGCAATACAATACGATGACAACAATTATGTATACATATATACAGATGTAAACATATATATATTAAGAGAACGTATTTTTATAAACATATATACATAAGCTTGTGTGTACTTAATTTGATTGGAAACCCTTATCAATTGGAATAAAAGAGCTTTACACAACCTTTGGCTTTCCAATATTTCCAAGAATATCTAACCACCATCAACCACTCTGCTCTTCATGTTTCTTTGTACCCTCACAACATGTTGCATGAAGTATAATAGTTTTGTTCACCTAACGGTTGTTTGTAACGCCGTTTGTATGTATGATACCAAATATAATTGCAGTCTATTGATTGCGAGATGATGATTTTGAGATTTGGTATAGATTGGTTCAGTCAATTTTAGCAGGTGCGGTATATATTTTTTTAATTCTACGTTGCCTCGTCCTCTATTATGTTTAATATACGCACATTACAAGCTAATTGAGTTATTCGAACCAAGCTTGTTAGAAACATTTCTCCACTAGTTTCAAGTTTGTTTACCTTACCTGGCTTTTAATTTCTCTTCTCACTTCTTAAAAGATTTCTCCTCCTGATTTCTCCATGAGAAGTCTCCTGAGCATTAATTATATGCGCCTCTACATATTCTAGATATAAAACTTTTTTTTAAATGAGATTATGACTGACTTCGAAAACGTACTACAGCAAAGTATCGATACAGTTCGACTAAAATATTTATACATCATCAGTATGCAACGTCAAACAACATTGTAAAACAATGCGTTGTATAATTTGACGTTATAGAACACTTTTACTACACAGTTTACTTTCGCAATAAGCTGTTTTGTTTTTCGGAAGCGCATAAAGGTGAAAAAGTATAAAATTCCAAGCCAAGCCAATAAAAGACAAGATTTTAATTATAAATAATGTCTTAAATTTCACCGAAAATAGAAGCACAACCATCATTCGAATATATAGGAAAATATTTAATATTTTTGATATCATAAGTACATTTTTTGCCAGAATCCAGAATTCATGCAAATTTCGTATAAATTAATAAAACAATTAAAGATATTAAAATTAATAAAGCCTACCAATCTGGGTGCGCAATTGTTGCATATATAAATGCCAAAAAGCATCAACTTTCTTAGTGTGTGCAATTTTCCTTGTCACTGCGCGTCGACTACCGAGTTAATGCGTTTCAAAACATGATACAATGTCAGAAATATATCGGATGTATAACGGAACTTTATATTTTGTTCTTTAAAGAATGATGTGATATTAAACGTATTATGGAAATGGACCAGCTTCCTACTTTTAAATTATATCGATTCTTTTACTACAACCTAGAATGACTATAAAAACTTATTTTAGCTAACACAGATAATCGTTGGCGGTAAAAACTATGAAGTCCATTTGTAAAGATATTCTTACAATTATGGTTATATCACAAAATCGTTCGAATAGGAACCATTTATATACCAATAATATAATTTATGACGTACATGCACGTATGTATATATATTTTAGCAATTTCAATGTCACAATTTCATTTTCATATTGTTGTTTAAGTAGACGGAAATTTCGGAATGAGCAGATTTTCGAAGAACCTTAATAAATAATACCCAGAATATTTTAAGAAATCTACCAATCGCAGTTCATGTTATTGGATATTATTTCGTGAGGGGGATCAAAAGCTACATTTGTATAACCCATTTGTAGAAAGGATAAAGGATTCTTGTTAAAGTCAGTATTGCGCTTCACTTGCTCCGTTAACCGCCGTTTTGCCACACAACGTGTTTCGTTTAACATCATCAGAGATTTTCTGCTCATCGAAATATGTTTAACCTTTAACTCGTGTCCACCTAAAAAACGACGTTCAAAGTTTCGCGGCAAATCACTATAATCTGGTTGTGTTTTATTTCGACTCTCGTGCAACTTAAAGATTGTAAGTCGACGAACCATGCTATTGTTTTTGTCAGTGCCATCATGGCAATTTATACTGTCTTCACCATCTGACGAATTCTCATCATCATCGAACCGTTTTGGCCGTTGTAACTGTCGAGCGATATTAACGGCATTTCCGCGTATTTCCTGTGCAGCGTCTTCATCTGTAATCTAGAATAATAACGTTTTAAGAATTGTTAACCAATCAAAAAGATTTCTTTTTTGATAACATAAAGCCTACATGTTTTTCAAAATTTATATATTTTTTTAATAATAATAATAAAAAATTTTATGAATATACGAATTTTGTTAATCCGGTTCACTTTGTAGTATATATTTCGAATATTAAGCAGGATTTGTTAGTGGAACCAAGTAAACACGTGACACATAGTATAAATTAATATGATACCAAAATTTGAGGCAATTTCATCTAACAACGAATTTAGAATTCATACCGAACAATAGTTTATATTAAAGTTTGCAAACACTTCGAAATATTTTCCGCGGCTTTATTTCTTTCACATTGTAAGAGTATATAATCGGCTATTACAGGGTAAATATTGGGGTAAGTATTAAATGTTGATATTTTCGATCATGATGGGTCAAATTGTTTGTCTTTTTGGTGATTTTCAGTTTCATGAAATCTCTTAAATGTAGTGGGTTTAACTTTTCGTGATTTTAATGCTCATGGAAGGGGCTTAATACTTACTGTACTCGGCGCTCGAAACCAATCCAATTGAGTTATAGCTAAAAGTTGTGATATGGTGGCAAAACGATGGAAAAACATTGCAACAAATTGTATAACTAAAATGAATCCGAAAAATATTACAAAACACAAGCCGATTGGATCCAATTCTTTATGGCGTCGGTAAATGTAAATCTGAGAATTTGTGTCATCATATGTAATATAATCAGTCGGATCAATTGGCCATTCAAGATGTAAATAATCTTTTTTCAATTGCAGCAAGAACACAATTAGAACAAAAATTGAATTTATCATTATAAAAGCAAAAGAAAACAAGTTACGTAATTCTCGCAAACTTTCTGCAATCTCGGCCTTTTTATCCTTTGTATGAAACAATGGACGCAAATACAGCTTAATTAAATCTTTCCAGAAACGTTTTTCTTTTAGTGATATCTCGCCCAATTCTGAATCAACTAATAATGGATCGTTGACCCAACCGGGTAAGTACTCTCGACCACCATCTTCAACATCATCACCAGGTGCTAGATCAATGTCGTCATTCTTGTAAAAATTAAGTTTATGTAACTGCATCCATCTACGATAGTTTGTAACGAAATTACCTTCTTTACCGTCACTTCTCTTGTACCCCATGAAACATCATTCATGTTAAAGACTGAGTAGATAAGAAGGAGCATGTACATGGAAGGAATGGTGATGTAATAAATGAAACCGCATATTAACGCGCCTACTTCTTGCGGATGCACAATACCTAGAAACAGAAAGTGTGAATAATTGTTATCAAATTGGTTGGTGAGTTGAATACCTGCGATAAAAATTTGCATAAAAACCAGAAGAAAAAATAAGGAGGCCGGTGCCAGAGGCCCATCGTCTATCATCTGTATAATTATGCCAATCAATACAGCCATCATTACCAGGCAATACAAGGAACTTATTACGAAGGCAAGCAAAAGCTGAAATCGAAAATAAATTAATTACCAAAGATTCTTTATAAGATTATGCATGAAAAGTAGTTCAAAGCCAAAAAAATGTGTAGAAAATATAAATAAGAGTTATATTACAGTGTATATTACAGTTTACCTGAAATTTTTGTTTTAGATATATGCATGAAATAATGAAGCAGAGCACAGGAACGAAATTCCACAAGAACGAGCTCCAAATACTTGTGCTGAAGACAGCTACCAAAGCGCCCACCATCATCAAAAATATAGTTCCTGGACCCAAAATTGTGCCAACCATAAGCATTGCCTGATAAGCTATGTACGGCGTTGAAATGGAACTATTATTTTTCACGACCATATCCGCATCGGAAAGTAAATCAAATATGTTTGCAATTGTGGAGGGAACCCAACGTCGTCGTTGATTATAGAATTCGTTGAACATCTCTGGTGAATGAGTGTAAGCGTCCGATGCAGCTGAATATTCTACTCGTAAGCCCTGTTTTAAAATCAATGTACATAACCAACGGTCTTCTCCTTGATCGTACTGCACATAATGCATGGGCTCACTCGATACCGTTGTATACTTTTTCATTACACTGTTTTCCATTAGTGCACTACCACGAAATAAACTAAAACAACCGGGGCTACAAAGCACACAACCAATAACGTGCTCCGTAGCTTTTTGCAGCCAATGACCTATGGCATATTCAAATATTTGATACCAGACCATAGGTCCACGACCGACTGGATGAATGCGACCACAGGCAGCACCCAATTCATCTATGGCTTTCATGCGATCAATCAAAAGCTGTACGGCTTGAGGCTGAAAATCAATATCACCATCCAACGCCAAAAGAAAGGTGTTCACAGCAATAACCGCTTTGCGTCGTGCAGATACATCTTCAAGTTCCATAATGCGGAAGCCAAGTAAGTAATACATGTACATAACTTGAGACCAGCGTTTCTTGTGTCTAATTTTATCTTTATTCTTTAGGTGAGCTATCATTTTTGTTCGGCCTGGTAATGTCCATACGAGACGCCCACCATAAGGTGTTTCAGTCTTTACTGGAGACTTAATCTTCATGTTTACCCCATACACTTCAAAACATGCCTTCTCTATGCTAACAATTAAAGTTTTTACATATTCATTCATAGGGGGATTTCGAGGATTCTCGCACAGCTTTTCATCCAGTATAAACGCGTCGTCGAAAAATATATTTGCTAAAGTAATGTTGCATATTAATTATCATTAAATTCCTAATAACATATACAGTTGTAAATAATTTTCATACATGCAAGAGCAAAAGAACTAGAAAATAGATATTGATATTATATATAAGAAATGTTAGTGTAGTCAAAGATACTTAGTGAAAATCTCATTTGAATTCAAAAATCATAAATATAAAAACATTTTGAGAACCATTAGGGTATCTATAGTGCAATAAAACATTTAAGTAAATAAGCAGCTCTCTACATTAACCTCTTTTGATCAGACTACATTAGATTCGAAATATCATTTCGAAAAATCCATTAGCCCTGCAAAGTCGACTGCCATGACAACTCTTCATTTGTCAGGTAACATCAAGATACACACAACAAACGAGTGAAAAAGCTCAGCCAAACATCTAGCTGCGAGACAAGCGACTTTGCTTTTAATAACAGGCAGGTTTGTTAGATGGAAAAAACCTTCAAAAGACAAGTGTATGAATTGAAAAAATAAAGCTGAAGTGGCTTGAAGAGTGTTATCTGGGCTTCGCAACAGGCAAAGCAACCACTCAGTGTTTTTCTGAATTCTGTTAAGCCCTCACTCGTATGAGCACCAAAAAAAAATTAAAAACTTTGCGAATGTTCAAACGAGTCTGCCACGTAAAATCATCCTCCGCAAAAATTCACAAAATAATTTTGGATGGCTGTAAAACGAAGTTGTCGAGATATCAAAGGAATGTATTGAACATAGTTTTAATGGATATTTGGATATGTATGAGAAGTGGGTGAAATTGTGAAGACAGAATTTTCGCGTCGATATGTGAAAATTGATGAAACATTGCTTTATCATGTCACACCGGAGTCCAGTCGGCATAATCCAAGTGGATTGCAAACGATGTATCGTATTGAAAGCGTCAGCATTTAAAGGTCAATTTAAAAAAGAAAAAGGAAGTGCTGTTTCATCAAAGCAATAATTAAAGCATTAGTAAAATTACATGAACTGCATTTCGAATCGCTTCCGCATCCGCAGACTTCAAGAAAATTATAATGAATAGCTAGTGCGAAAATTGACAGTTTTTGCAGAATAACATTTGCATATTTTAGGGAATATTTCTATTTATTTTTTTCACTTAACAGTACGTAACGAAAAATATACGAATTACCCTAATATTAGTTGTACACGGCTATTTCAATTCGTTTTTTTAACCCCGTTTTTGTCTTCCTCGTCTTTCATGTCCTCGTTATCAACAAAGCTCCTTTTTTCTTTGTTTTTAGACAATGTTAGTTTAACACTGCGCACTGGGTACAATTATTTAACAAACGCTAACGTAATTATTCCATTGGTTTTATAAGAAATATACGGTATTTACATATAGCCTTTAATACAGTAGTAAAAATAATGAACAAGAAAAAACAATCGATGTCTTTGGAGTGATAAATGAAATGAAAATTCTAATTTTTTGAATTATTAATTTCCTGTTTATAGTGAGGAATTCTACAAATTATGTGGTTTTACAACTTTTGACGTATATTGCATCAAGAACTTTAGTTAGTAAATGGCTATTAAAAGCGTATTCATACTAATATATTGTTCAAATCAACTATGAACATTAAAATCATGTTTCGATCACTCACTTTCAAGCTCATAATATTCATTGTCCGGTTTACCACCATTAATGTGAAGTTTCGCCATTCGCCGTGCGCATTGATCTTCATCCAGTCGAACAATTGATTTTAGGAACTCCATCATCTCTTCTTGATTTTCATGCCACATTGTTGCACACACAATCAACTGTGGTATTTTGTCGCTTTCCGTTATATCTGTTGACGTACTCGACTGAGACAAATCCAGCTTAAAGACGTCAAAATAAAGACAAATTATAGAACTCTCAAATTACAATTTCACACAATTATAATCATACACAATTTTTAATGTTGTGAATTAGCTTCTTTTGAAATTCATTCCTATTGTCCAAAAAAAGATTGATGATGATTCTGTTTTGTAAAAAGGACTTCCTATAAAATAGGCTTTTCTTTTTTTTTTTTGTATGGACAATACATATGTAGAAATATACTTATTTACCTTTCGCGTGAGGTACTCATCATTCAAATCGATGATTCGCCGGTTCATTGATATACACTGATCAACCAAAAAACCACAATACCACGGGCATATGAACAGTTTTTCTGTCGGTGCATTCTTTTCATTTCGTGGCCGCCAAATATGTCGAGTTATCCACAGTTGAGATAGCCACCATATGGGCCACAACCAAAGCTTATCTGAGATAATAATGTCGGAAAAGTTATTATCGTCACTTACTATTAGTCCCATATAATCAGGAACAAATGTATGAAAAGCACAAACATTGGCTCCTCGAACCGTTGTCAACCAAATAGCAATGGCAACAGAAGCAGGTCCCGCCAAATTTAATGGGAGTGAAAAACTAAACTCTTGTATTTTTATTTTACAGGCAAATTTGGCAAATACGTAACATAAATATGAGGAACAAATTTGTAATAACAAAACGTAAATAACGGCATTAGCATTAGTTGATATTGTAAAGATTCCTTCAGCAAACATCGATTCATTCGTTACCTATAGGAAAATATAAAAATACAGATGAAGCTTTTCTTTAAACTGAAAGCTTCTGTTGTTATTTTAAATTACTGCCCGAGATATGCTATTAAACAGCATTTCAACGGTTAATTTAAATAAGTAAATATATTCTTTAAATTGGATTGGGAAACAAGCCACGTTATCGGCCGTTGGTCAAATTAACTTTAAAGGAGATACTTTGGAAATTAAACAAGAATGCAAACACGTCAATATGCCATTCTCTATATCAATGCACACAAAATATTCAGCAAGTACGCACAAAAGGGTGCTATCCTTTTAATGCAATAACAACTGATATATCTATGTACATATATGGCGAAAATAAGTACTTAATTCCCAATCGAGAGCTATACATTGAATTGCAAAAGATTAAATTTAACTAAGTGATTAAGTAGCCTACTTAGCCTTAGTAGTACTTAGCCTTCCTTAAGTTCGGGTGTAACCGAACATTTTATACTCTCGCAATGTGCAAGGATCAAAGGTGGGGAAATGTTTTCAGGTGCTGGCATAACTTTATATTAAAAAATATTGCGGAAGAATTCCACATTCATTATTCGAAGAAATAGTAATGCTATGTAATATAATTGTTAATTAAAATAATATAATATAATTGTATAGCTATATTTTGCTTCATGTCAGAGATATTTATATTAAAATCTACCAAATTAACTCAAAAGTGATATATGCTATATAAACTCAACCAAAGTGGCTTAATGAATATATTGGATATATGAGGAAAAAGCTAACCAGAGAAAAGGACATCATCATACTAGGAATATGGGGCTTAGACCCCTCTCTAAACCGGTTTCTTTCATATTTGGCGCGAAATCACATTGTATTTAAGAAGACATACCCTCTTAACTTCATTAAAATATCACACATATTGACCAACATAAACGGTTTAAAGTCAGATGGAAAGTCGGGAATTCTTATATTGGACATTTTTGGGATAGAGGAAGATTTGCACTGATCACATTAACTCTTTTCATTATTCAAGTATATTAGGGAACATGTTTTCACGCAATTTTGTGAAGGTAACTTACCGACATATTCGGCATAAAGTCTGCTAGAATAGCGAAAATCATTATATGTAGTGTATGGGAGCTGGGATAATTCATAGCCCGATTTCACACATTTTCGGCAGTAAACTATGGTATATACAATATTACACGTTCACTTAATTTTGCTACGATATCTTACATATTGACCGAAATATATGGCATAAAGTCTACCCAGAGGTTGAAAAACCGTATATTAGGTACATGGGGGCTAGGGGAAGTGCTTCGCCGATTTTATCCATTTTAAGCGCATGGACACGCCGTTGTCAGAAAGAGGCGCTCTCTGAATTTCTCAAAGAGATAACTCATATATGGACCGTTATATGTGGTATAAAGTCTACAGAAAGGTTGAAAATCCGAATAAAATGTATATGGGGCTAAGGGAAGCATTTACCCGATTCACATTTCACATTCACGAGGTCACATTATTATCATGGAAAGAGAATCCTTCAATTTCATTACGATATCTTACAGGTTTGCCGTTATATATGGTATGAAGTCTACCGGAACTTTGAAAATCCATATATTAAATATATGGGTACTACAGGGTTGAATATCTGTATATTAATTATATGGGGGCTATGGGAAATATTTACCCGATTTACCGCATTTTTGATACCAGAACACATAATTATCATGGAACGATAATCCTCCAATTTCATTACGATATCTTACAGATTTGCCGTTATATATGGTATGAAATCTACCGGAACTTTGAAAATCCGTATATTAAATATATGGGGACTAGGGGAAGTAAAAGAAAGAAAAGAAAGAATAAAAGAGCACACAATTATCATGGAAAGAGAATACTCCAATTTCATTACAATATCTTACAGATTTCCCGATATTTTCACATAGAATCACTGAAGTCCCTATATTGGGTGGGTATCTGGTGCCTTGAAAATTTATAATCCGATTTCGACTACTTTTGCGCATAAGATGGCATATCTTGAACGTACTATTCGTGAAAAGCTTTATTCCAATATCTTAATTGATGCTCGATTTATCTATTTTAAAGTGAAAGGATCAGATGAAACTTAAAATTTTGTTATAACAGAAGTAGGTGCGATTTTTATCCGCTTTAGTCCATTTTCACAATGTGACATAAGAATTTAAATATAGTGTCACGTACCAAATTTTGTTGAAATCGGTTAAGGAGTTCTTGCGATATGGGATTTCTCCTAATAGTGGGCGATGCCACGCCCATAACCAAAACTTTACATGGATTCCTATACAACCCTTCCGTATCAGATTCGCTGCAAGATTTAATGTTTCTAACGTGTTCCTTCAGCGAGGTAACGCACGTTTAGTAGTTTTCACTCATTCCTCTTTTCAGTATATGAGGAGATACTAGAAAAAGTTACTCTGAGCAAGTTTGATTAATATAGCTTCAACGGTTTGTGAAATGTGTATAGCAAACCTATTTGGAGGCGGGGCCGTGCCGACTTTTACAAAAATTTTTGCCCACAGATACCCCACCCTCCTCTATAGAAGAAGTGTAGAGGATCCGCTATACCAAATAACACGTTTATATCTTAATTTGCTGCATAGTTATAGCACTTTATCGGTTTTCGATTAATGGCATTTTGTGGGCGTGGCGAGTGTCCAATTCCGCCCATCTGCAGGTTCTATCAAAATATATTAATTTTTACTCAAGTTATCTCTTGCACGGACGGACTGACAGACAATGACTCGGATTTCAACTCGTCTTTTCATCCTGATCATTTATATATATATATATGTCTATATCGAACTCGATTAGTTTTAGGTGTTACAAGCAACCATTAGGTGAACAAAACTAATAAAAACTAATAAATAATAATAAAAATCTTTAGTAAACCTAGGTTTTTAATTCGGGCCACTGTGTAGTGCGATTTCAACATTGCATTGAATTGGTCCTAATTAATTTGCGATTATTCTTACTCAGTAGCACTCACCGCTTTTCGATACACCAATATATCGTGCGATTGCCATGCTTTCATAAAACAAGAGAAGTATTCAGTTAGAGGTTGACCATGAAAACAAAATCCAATTAACGAGAAGACAGCAATTTTCGCAGGCGAAAGATAAAGATATGTCTGATATCTAGAACGACTACGCCGAACCGTTTGCAATATATGTGCTGAAAAGTCATACCAAATTAAAATAACGATTAGTCATTTTATGATATCGCCTATTCATCTTTCTAATATTAATATATGTAATTACAAACCCAAACAATTATATGAAGCAATGTAATTTTCCCACCAACGCATCGAAACAAGTATGAGTGGGAGAGCGAGTATTTGTAACTCCAAGTTTGTTGAAAATATTGGCCACGCCAAAAAGGCACTCAGTTGAGCAACAGTTGCCAAAACGCTTACTGATAAGTGACAAACAGATCGCCAAGTGAAATGAGGTTCGAATCCGAGGTCTATTTTGTAAAAGAATTGAGAATGAAAGAGTTCTTGAAAGAGAGAAAGAGATAATTCCAAACAAAGAACTTACTCAAGATGCTTGGTATAAAACAAACGCCATTAAAAAGCATTAATGTGCGCACTGAATCTAACTGAGGCATCACGAAGAATACTAATATTGCCAAACCGATCGTGTGTAAAATTTCAAATAATGAAACCTGAAAAAATTACACATACCGAAATTAAAGTATTTCCAGTCTTGCACTTAGTGGAACACACATATTATTGCAATATCAACACACCAGCATAATCTCCACCCAAGTTGGGCACTTTACGTCTTTAAAAGTGCAAATTCGCAGTGCTCTAAAAAATGTAAATACCTCAGGGATGGAAAACGCTAAGATCAGGGCCCAAATCCATGCGTACTGTTCCTCCTTCGGTAAAGTTGCTATAAACAAACCATCTTCATCTGCAAAATTTTATACGAATGTATATTATATATATGTATTTACATAAAATGTAAATTAAGTTTTATTTAAATTTATAACACAACTTGTCATAATCTCACTACATACTGTACATACCAGAAGTACAGCAATGTACACAAAAGTGAATGAAGACAAATTAATTGAACCCCTCGACAACTCTGCTGTGGAAACTGGGGATAAATCGAAAAAAAATTTAGATATGGTAATGAAACCTGTGTGGTTATTCGACAGTTTCGCCGACACTTATGTACTATATTTGCGCAAAAAGTTGAGAGTTTACCGGTTTTTTCCAATATGTACTATTCAATAGGATTAATATTAGGGTGAAAACAATTTCCATCAAAATTGATAGATATATTACTGAACTTCTGCAAGTGGCGGATGTTACCAAGTTAGTTTCATTTTACACTCATCTGTCTTCATTATATCCTCTTATCACTTTTCGACATCCGGTTTCAATCACTATCTGTATTTTTCAATATTTATCAATCAACGCAAAATTTAACTTTGAATAAATATTTGTCACTATTATTGACTAATTAAGAAGATCTCTAATAACTTATCTCATCTAATAACACTTCGGGAACATTTCGAATTTCATTTCGTGAATAATTATTTATGTGTTCGGTCAATTTATTCGACTCGCTGTCGGTTTTTTGGTCGGTTCAAAGTAATAACTTAGTGATAATATGTGAGCTCAGAGTAATATTTTACATACCAACAATATTACAAATTTTCACATGCGCATTTGCACGAAAATGCGTCACCATTATTAGCAGTGATAACTTCGACGTAACGGCAGTTCCAAGAACGACAACAAAAACAAACACATATGTTAACAACTTAAAGAACTTCAAAAGACATCCTAACTTCGTCCAACTCGCTGCCGATCCTGTCGCTCTTCTTGATGGGGGGTCTTGAAAAGTGTCCCATAGAGGCGGCTTGTCCTTAGATTTTCTGTTTTACAATTAAAAGTTTCTTGAGTGGATTGCAAATTCATTCTTTTTTTTTACAAATATACCTATTTTTAATATAACCATCATCATTAGACTCTGCAGTGTGACTATCCATAGCTATAAGCGTTTTTTATATACACCTGTTTTTTTTCTCTATTATGTTTGATTTATTGTGCGTACAATCATTTCCTCGAAATGACTTTAACGTTCAACATTTAAAGCAACACTGATTCATCAAATCAAATTATTATCAGATGCATTGATACTGCAAAACATTTTATTGATAAAGAAAACAATATTTGCAGTTGCGATAAATGCTAAGAGGAATGAAAATTACAGGCGAGATAAACCTTTCATGAATAAAAACGAGTATTTGAAGGTACGATAGTCTAGTCCAGATTTTTAAATAAATTTTATTTTTTTGGAAAGCTGACCATACTTTTATTTTAAATGAAAACAAAAGCGATACAACTATCTAAAAATTATTACAATCGCTTCATGCCAAAGATGATATAGTTCAAAATTGGACTATCGGCGTGCCAACACATACTTTTTGGTGTATTCATATTCAACACCTACTTAACAAATTTTAAATATGTCGGATAACATTGCGGGGATGCTCTCACAGCACAACGTGAAAATCGCACAACAACCCCTCTATTTCCAACATAACACTATTATAGACCTCATCTGCTTTTTGAATAAACATTAACAAAGATACCGAAACAAAATATACCCGACCCTGTTGATATAGAAAGCTTCAATAAGTTATAAAGCAATAAGAATATTAGACCTGTCATGGTGTCAAATGGATGACATGGGTTCACATCTTTTCGAATAGTAATCTTAGCTTCAATATAACGATTATATTGCTTTCCGCCTGCCCAGTTAACTTTTTGTTAATATCTTAAACAATAAGTGAGATAACTTTTACCCCTATTACGGTTTACAACTCAAATGCATTTTTTGAAATTTTAAAATTCAGTATTATCGATAACAACTCAATCCGTAAAAAAAAATTTAAGTTGAAGTATTATCGAAATTAAATTTTTTTGTGGTATTATCGCAATCAAAATCGCATATCAAAAACCGAAAACCAGACCAAAACTGCTACCAATCAATTGTAATTGAACATGGATGCAGTTGATGTCTAAAAAGTATTAATGCAAAATAGAGACCGGGTAAATTTTAAATTAATTTTTAATCATTAAATTCTTAGAAACGTACAGAAAAAACAAGGTTTCCACAAAAGAACAGTTTGAACTAGTAAGAAAGGGCTAAGTTCGGGTGTAACCGCACATTTTATACTCTCGCAATGTGCAAGGCTCAGAGGCGGGGATATGCTTTCAGGAGCTGGCACAACTTTATATTAAAAAATGTTGTGGAAGAATTCAACATTCATTATTCGAAGAAATTGTCAATGGAATAAAATCATATTTGGTATCTTACTAACTTATATTACGAGCCATAGAATCATGTACTTTCGTTGCTATATTTTGCTTCGTGTCAGATATATTTATATTAAAATCTACCAAATTAACTCAAATAAGATATGGGCGATATAAAGTGAAAGTGGTTTACTAAATATATTAGATACACATACATAAAAAGTCAAACATAGAAAAGAAAATCATTATATTAGGAATAAAGGGCTTAGACCATGGTCTAGACGGATTTCTTTCATATTTAGCGCAAAATCACATTGTGTTTAAGAAAGCATATCTGATTAATTTTATTAAAATATCACACATATTGACCAACGCAAACGGTTAAAAGTCAGATAGAAAGCCTACAATTCTTATATCGGCCATACTTGGGCTAGAGGGATATCTGCACTAATCACATTAACCATTTTCATTATTTAAGTATATTAGGCAATTGTGTGAATATAACTCACACAGTGACCAACATATTCGGCATAAAGTCTGCTAGGATAGCGAAAATCATTTTATGTAGTATTGGGAGCTGGGATAATTCGTAGACCGATTTCACACATTTTCGGCAGTAAACTGTGGTATATACCATATTACACGTTCACTTAATTTTGCTAATATATCTTACATATTGTCCGATATATACCGATAAAGCCCATCGGAAGGTTGAAAATCCTTATAATAGATATATAGAGGTTAGGGTAGGTATTGCACGGACACACAGTTATAAGAAAGAAACGCTCTTTATTTTTCACAGGGATAACTCATATATTGACCGAAATATATGGTATAAAGTCCACCCATAGGTTAAAAATCCGTATGTTAGGTACACGGCGGCTAGGGGAAGTGCCCACCCGATTTTATCCATTTTAAGCGCATGGACACATTGTTATCAGAAAGAGACGCTCTCTAAATTTCAAAGAGATAATCCATATATTGACCGTTATATCCTGTAGACGTACAGGAAGGTTGAAAATCCTTATATTAGGTATATGGGGGCTAAGGGGAGTATTTACCCGCCCGATTATCCCCATTTTTGACACAAGAGCAGATTATTATCATGGAAAGATAATCCTCCAATTTCATTACGATATTTTACAGATTTACCGAAATATATGGTATATCTACCATATATAAATCTACCGGAAGGTTGAAAATCCTTATATTAAGTATGTGGGGACTTGGGGTAGAATTTACCCAATTTTCGCCATTTTTGATTCCAGAGGACACTATTAACATGGAAAGATAATCCTCCAATTTCATTACAATATCTTACAGATTTCTATTTTGGATAAATAAATAAACTAATAAAATTAAATAAAATAAAAAAAAATAAAATTAAAAATCATAAACTAGTCAAAATAAATAGATATTTTCGATAAAAAGTCAGATAGAGACACTGAGGTCCTAATATTGGGTATCTGATGGCTTGAAAATTTATAATCCGATTTCGTCTATTTTTACGCGTGAGATGGCATATCTTGAAGGCACTATTTGCACAAATTTTGATTTTCATACCTTAATTGCTGCTCGATTTACCTACTTTAAAATGAAAGGATCAGATGAAACTTAAAATTGTGTTATATGAGAAGTAGGCGCGGTTTTTGTCCGATTTCGTCCATTTTCATAGCGTGACATAAGAATGTAAATACAATGTCTCTCACCAAATTTTGCTAAAATCGGTAAAGGCATTCTTGAGATATGGGATTTTCCCTAAAAGTGGGCGACGGCACACCCATCACCAAACCTTTACACGGATTCCTTTGCAACCCTTCCGTATCATATTTTCCACAAGACTTAATGTTTCTAACGTGTTCCTTCAGCAAGTTATCGCACTTCTAGTAGTTTTCAACTTAACTTTTGTAAGGGAGGTGAGCGTGGTTATTACCCGATTTCACTCATTTTCTCAGGATATGAAGAGCTACCAGTTGAACTCAATCGGAGCAAGTTTGATTGGTATAGCTTTAACGATTTCGGAGATATATGTACTAAACCAATTGCAATGGGCGGGGCCAGACCCACTTTTACAAAAATTTTTGCCCACAGATGCCCCACCCTACTAGGATCCTCTAATAACACGTTTATACCTTAGTTTTCTGCTTAGTTAGAGCACATTATCTGTTTTCGATTAACGGCATTTTGTGGGCGTGGAAGATGTCCAATTACGCCCATTTGCAATATCAATCGTCTTACAGTGACAAAGAACACGTGTACCAAGTTTCGTCAAAACATCTTAATTTTTACTCAAGTTATCGCTTCCACGGACGGACAGACAGTTACTCGGATTTTAACTCGTTTTTTCATCCTGATCATTTATATAAATATATATGTCTATATCTAACTCGTTTAGTCCGAGGTGTTACAAACAACCGTTAGGTGAACAAAACTAATATACTCTGTAGCAACATGTAGCGAGAGTATGAAAATTAATTGAACTGATGGAGAAATATCCGGAAGCTAGGCAATGCAAGCCGCAATTCGTAAGCACTAAATATAAAACTGAGGAAATGTGGGAGTATGTGGCATTGCAATTAAATAATTTAGGTCCACCAAGCAGAACTCTATGACAAGCAATGCAACTGCAGAATGAGAACATGTAAGTTATAATCATAATATTAAATAGATAAATACAAAAGAAAAGAAAATTAAAATATTTTTATTTGTCATAAATGTTTGGATAAATCGCAAGGTAAATTTGAAGAAAAAACTTGCTAACAACCGTAGTACCATTAAATCTCCTGGAGGAAAGAGGGGCGGAGCTCATCCAAATCAGGGATCAAGTTGCACCAAGTGGTCAAGTGTTTCGGGTGGAAAATGGCGAACCGCTTAATTGATCGTTAAAGCCTCGCCCCTGACGAATATACTATATATTTGAAAAACCATCCCACTTGTTCGCAAAGGGTAAAAACAAAGTGAAAACATGCTGTATGGAGACAGAAAGGCTGAAGCTCCTACAAATCAAGCTGAAACACAGAAGGAGATATTAAAAAAATCGGCCATCTGGTGAAAACTGCCTATAAAAATTACTTTGGAGGTTGGAAATTAAAAAAACAAAACTGACTGAAAGGCAAACAAAAACAGCGCATAAACTTTATGTGCTTAAAGTTGAGGAACAGCCTCTGAAAATTACTAAATTGCGTTCAGATGAACATGTAAATAATATCTAAATTATTTTAATTTTTGCTTGATTCTTAAGATTTACTCTGATATGATTTACTCTTTTCTAAATTTTTCTGATTTACTCTTTTTTAAATATTTGAAATATAGTTAAAGTTTATCTTCAAGAGCACATGAATTGATATTTTTATACTCTCGCAACATGTTGCAACAGAGTATAATATATTTGTTCACCTAATGGTTGCTTGTAACATCTAAAACTAATCGAGACAAATATAGAGTTAAATATATATAAATGATCAGGATGACGAGACAAACTAAATTCCGATGACCTGTCCGTCTATCCATCCGGCGTGCAAGCGATAACTTGAGTAAAAATTAAGATATTTTGATGAAACTTGATACACGTTCTTTATCACCAAAAGAAGGTCGGTATTGCAGATGGGCAAAACGTCGTTAATGCCGAAAACCTATAAAGTGCTATAAATTAAGATATAAACGTGTTATTAAATACAGAGGATCGTAGAAAGCAGGGTCATCTGCGGTAAAAAAAATTTTAGGCTAGGTACCATAGCTTTAATGTATATACCGCATAAATCATTAAATCTACATCAACCAAACTTGTTCAGGACAAGTCCTTCTGCCACTTCCTCATACAGTAGGGAACAGTAGGAACACGTCAGAAACATTAACTCTTACAGTAAAGACGGTACGGGAGGGATACATAGGAATCCATGTAAAAATTTGACAATGGGTGTGGTACCCCTCACTTTTCTGTGAAACCCCATATCTCAGGAATCGCTACCCGTTTTTCAACTAGATTTGGTTCATAATATTGTATTTGCACGCCTATGTCATATTGTGAAAATGCCAACTTCCCGTGGCACAATTTTAAATTTCATCTCATTCTTTCTCTTTTAAAGTATATAAATAATAACAAATAAATAAATAAATAAATATAACAAATACTTCCCCTAGTACCCATATACCTAATATAAGGATTTTCAACCCACGGTTAGACTTTATACCATATATTTCGGTCAATATATGAGTTATCCCTGTGAAAAACAAAGAGCGTATCTTTCTTACAATTGTGTGTCCGTGCAACACTTCCCATAGCATCCATATATCTAATATAAGAATTTTCAACTTTCTGATGGGTTTTATACGGTATATATCGGACAATATGGAAGATAACTTAGCAAAATTGAGTGAACGTGTAATATTGAATATACCATTATTTAATGCCGATAATGTTCGAAATGGGTCATCGAATTAACCCGGCTCCCATATACTACATATAATGATTTTCTTTATTCTACCAGACTTTATGCCGAGTATGTCGTTCACTGCGTGAGTTACCTTCACAAAATTACATGGAAACATGTTCCGTAATATACTTGAGTAATGAAAAGAGTTATTAATGTGTTCAACGCAGATCTTCCTCTATCCCAAATATATATCCCGATATAAGAATTGCCGCCTTTCTATCTGACTTTAAACCGTTTATATAGGTCAATATGTATGATATTTTAATTAAATTAAGTGGATATGTTTTCTTAAACATAATGTGGTTTCGCGCTAAATATGAATGAAATAGGATTAGACCATGTTATGTTATAGATACAGTGACTCACACTCAAACCCGGACAATGTAAAATTTACCATCGTACTGCATTTCAAATGGATATAAAAACTAAATAGTAAAAAATTTTGATAATTTTCCATATTTGTATATAACTCCCACCTATTATGTGTAAAAATTAGTTTCCAATGTTTTTTTTTTTTTGTACAACAACATAAACGCATTTCATCTTTATTAATTCTTTGTATGTGCTCACACTGAAAACAGGACACCAACTTATTTACATCATAATTTGTTTCTTAATACCAAAAAAAGTAATTTAGTAACGGATATTTTTTCCGTTATCATCAATGACGGTTTGAAGGCGGCGTGACATGCTTTCCACCAGGTTTTTACAATATTCTAGATCGATTATTTCCCATTCTTCGAGTACAAATTTTTTTAGGTCTTGAAGATTTTGGGGATGTCACTGGGCCACTCTCATTTTTAAATTTGCCCATAAATGTTCGATAACGTTCAAGTCAGGCGTCTGGTGGAGTTTCAATGACTTTTGGACAATTATATAGCAGCCAGTTTCGTGCTATCCAAGATTTGTATTTTGGATCATTATCCTGGTAAAATGGAAAAGTATCACTAATTCCCAATTTTTGAGTGCTGGCTGGTAAATTTTCTTTTGAATGTCAATATATTTCGTAGCATTTATTAAAATTCAATAACGTGAATAGTGCCGACGCCGACGTTTGGTTTTGTTCTTTGTTTGGCTTTCGTCATACAAAACCCTTTCCATCCGGACCAAACAGATTAATTTTTGATTCGTCCGTGAATAATACCTTTAAAAAAAATTAATATTACTAAAAAAATCTGATAGATAACCCTTTCCTTTTGATTTTTTTCGCTTATAAAAGACTTTCGTCTGGCAGCACGACCATTAAGATTGTTGGCTCTGGATAAACGCCGGATGGTTTCGGCACTAACGTTTACTTGTTTTACTTCCTTGAGCTGTTTTTGAAGTTCAACCGCAGATTTGTGGTGGATTTCAGATATTTCTTTTAAGAGCCAACGTTCATCCCGACGTGATAACTTGCGCCTATTGGACTGATCTTTTTTTTTTTATTAGTAATTCTGCCTTCTTTTTTGTATTTTTGAACAATATTGAAGACTGTAGATTTGCTTTTATAGACAGTATTGGCAATTTGTCGAATCGAAAGACCCTTGGCGTGATTATTGATAATGATTTGCCGTTGTTCGATTGCACTCTATTTTTTTGAAGTTATGATGCTCGTCTTATGCACTTTCAATCTAAACTGGCAACATGACGAATAAAACTTCCAAATTTGCTTACACATTCCGCTAATTTTATCATTGGCTGTTTGGCTGTCCGGCTTTGAGTGTGAGCACGAAAAAACTATGCGTAAAAACTAATTGCTTTTTTGTTGTTGTTTGTGAATTCTATTGAAATTTCTCATTTATGTTATTTTATACACAGGAGACTAGAGATTAATATAAAATTGAGGAAAAACCAAAACGCACTACTATTCAGTGTATACATCAATTAAAAATGGAGTATGATAGTAATTTTTACACTGTCCAGGTTTAGTGTGAGTCACTGTATATTAAATTCTTGATTACTTGTACTTGTTTCACACACACTCCGTATAGTGGTTTTGTATGTTTACTTAATAGCCCACATTGTCGATTCAAACAAATTTTGTCGAATCCGTGCCGACTCTCACAATTCGGCATCAATATGTATGCGAGCTCATTCTTATGTTTATCGGTAAAGTTGTCAGGGGTTAGGGAAGCGCTGACCAACGACGATCGTTTGGTTATTTTCAACGTTTTGCCACAGCTCAGTTTTTTTACCAACAACACAATGCTACTCCGCTCCATCTCCGCGCACGTTCGCCTAAACTTCTTCGGAATGCTACCATGCACAGAGGCGTTTCAACTGAGGCTGCGAAATTAATTATAGCAATTGATTTGTATTAAGAAATATTGAGACATTAAGGCCTTTTTTATGTAATTTAATTTTAGAGTTCTTAAAATATAATCCATTAGTAAAGAGAAGCGCTAACGTAATGATGTGGCACTGCGCCTCCTGACCCCTCTTTATCTGCGACTGTCCTACTTGCTTCCTTCTGGCTGTTCTCGCTTAGAAGCAAAAATGAAGAATTCGGTTGTTTGCTTGTGCCAGAAAAGGGAAAATAAATATTTCCGTATATGTACTTATGAACGTGTGTGTTTGACACATCTGTGTATATACGCAGAAAATTTTCCTTGATTTAATACGCATATGAAAATTTTTCCTGAAATATTTTAATTATCCTACTGGAAAAATTAAATTTAACTTTTATGAATTTTAGGGTTCGAACGTACATATGGTAAATGCTCGTGATCGCCTTCTGCTTAAGTCCTTCGCGCTAACCACCTAAGCCATGTCGAAAGAGGGATCGCGGCGCTTTAGCTAGAGATTTATTGTGATCCTTTATTCATTGAGTGCCATCCATTTATGGTGCCTTTATTGTGCGGTGTATTTTTTTTTTCGTAGTTGAGTTTTTCGGTGTTCCCTAATATGAAAACAACAATTTAGAATACGAAAAAAGCTATTTTAACATTTCCGCTTTCTCTATTCATTCATGTTCTCTGGTATAATAATAAAAATAACAGAAATGAGTAGTAAAAACAGCAACAGCTGCTGTCAAAGCATAAAAGGATGAAAGTTCCCCAACATTTTGCTTCTCTTTATTTTGCTTCGCCTGGAAAACTTTATATATGAACGTTTCATACAAAATCGTACGTCATACTTTTCCGTCAAAGCAAAAGCCTGAAGCAAAGCGAAGCAAAAGTTGTATGTGATGGTCCTTAAGAGTCTTCTTCGTACAGCCCCAAGCTAATGGAAATTTTGAAGGAGTTCTAGGATTAGTTCTTTGTACTTGGTGTTGTTTCTCACATCAATGAACAAACTTACGACTGATCTACCATGATATCAAGCAGTTAAAAATTAATAAAGAAATTATTATTATTACAACGTTTTAATTTACTCTCAGTCTAAACAGAGTCCAATTTTATGCTTAATTTAGTGAAGTTTTATCAAAATTAACATATTTTAGATCAGCATTAACTACAAAAAATTTATTGGTGTCGAAAATTATTACTGATGCAAATTCTCTATTGACGACGACATGTTTTCATTTGGCAAAAGCCAAGCCAAAAGCAAAGCCAAGTTTGGTCAGTAAAAAAAAAAGTTAATAAAAATTTCGCCTCAAATGTAAATTTACACTTTTGTATGCAAAATATATTGTAATATCAAAATGTTAAAACTCCGATTTCGTTTCATTTAATAAAATAATTGTTATTTTTGGAATAGAAATAGGTTATAATAACTATACGTTTTTACATATATACATGCATATGTACATAAGCAGATTCAAAGAATCAGAGCGCTAAGGGATGTATTAGGCAGGAAGTTCGTATGAGGGAGCATTTATTTAAGAATTTTTTTAATAAAATATATTCATGTAATCTCATTAAGATATCTTAATGATGGACATCTTAATAATGGACCAAGGCAACCAAAGTAACGAAAATTATTATATTGGGTGTATGGAGGTGTTAAACAACCCAGCGACCAGTTACGACTACCGAAAGAATTAGCAGGAAAACTAATAATACCAGAGAACATAAATGAATATTCATTAACATTCTCTGGTCTGAGCTTATAAATGTCTATTCAGATATGCATATGTACATACATATGTATGCATATTGACGATTCACGAAGATACAAATATAAAGAATCGCCGCAAACACACCAAGGAAGTAATGGAATTGAAGAATTCAGAAAAAATACATCCGTTACATGTGAAAAACAATAAAATATAATGTAAAAATATATAAAAATATATTAGTAATATATAGTAATAAATATAGTAATAAAATATAGTAATAAAATAAAAATTAATAAAAATAAATTCATTTATGTGTATTATTATATTCTCTTCAAAGAGAACCATGCAGAAAGGTAACAGAAGCCTTAAGAAAAGTATAAAAAATAAATAGGATGTGATTGTGGATAGGTTGTGGTAGTTTTATTAAAATAACTTTAAAATTTCAGATGTTTGAATTTTTATAATATTTTATCATATTGCAAAGTAGATAAAATTTGCAAAATGTTTGTAAAAGTGATAGAGGAGAACCGTAAATTTTATATTATCACAGGACATGATGTCTTCGATATCCTTAAATATGTTTCTCAGATGAAGATAAAAAATATCCTGAAAGGATTCGTTTAGAGAATATATATGTACATACTATATATGTATAAATGATTATCAAATGCAAGCAGCATGGTAGTAGGCTAGCACCTGACTAAAGTTCTCAGTTAAAGATAAATTTCAAATGAATTCATTTTTCCACGTCCCATTAGTATTCCCATTAGCAAAGAACAGTACATTCTTTAAAATTTATTTATTTTTCCAATATATTTAGTAATTTGAATAGCAAGACAAAAAATTAAACGTCGCAATTACGTTTGTTTTGAGTTTCAATTCTCAAAATTTTACATTCCATTTGGCATAGAAATATGTGAAATTTGTTTAGACCATAGTAAATTTTTTCACCTCTATTCAACACCGGTTGACACACAGCCCAAAATGCGAAATTTGTTTACACTTTTGTAAATTTATATATACGACGCAATACGAAATTTTACGACGCATAAATAGCAGGAAAATGCGAGCAAAGCAATCAAGCGAAAAAAAAACAGTCGAAGTGTGCAGAAGCCGATGTGCTTTACGTGGGTACCTGCCGTTGTCAGCTCGACTCCACGGTGTTCAAAAACACAACGGATCAATACAATGCGTCGATCAGCGCCCCGTTAATAATAGCTTCCGCTAAAACCAACGGTACCGATCGGCATTGTGGAATGGCACAATAACCACCTTGGTGGGGTTCGAGGCCTACCTAAAACCTCTGCCGTGCTATGGGTCGGGCACCCGGTTGCAATGCAACTCCACACTGAACTGTACCGCCCCAGACAGTTCTACCCGCATTCAGGTGTTAAACCACAGCCACCACGATACTCCCCGAAGGGCCTACCGCAATGAGCAGGATGGAGCGACAAGCAACTCCACCGGGCTCCTGCTCCCCGTGGCACCAGGTTATAGTCTCCGGTCAGACTTTGTAGCTTAAAGGCTACCCATTCATCTCGACTGGTGGCATTTGTAGCTTGAACTACAATGCCACTTTAAGTGTGTGCATAATACATTTAAAGTGATATAAACTCAGTTCAAGCTAAGTAATATAGCACTATTTATGACATGGCTATGCCTATTTTTGAGCAAAGTCTTTTTCAAATGCAGTGCATTTTGTGGATTTTAGTCGCCTCGTACGGCAGGCATGCCTACCGCGGGTTATTCTTATCCCCCGAGCCGCAGGGGGAGTCGAAGTGTACAGTTGTGTTTATTTCAGGTTATAAGTGAAAACTACCGTAGTAGTTCTTCGACTTTAATGGCATAGTGCATCATGAATTCTTGCCTCGCCAGACATGGCTCCACGTGATTTTTTGTTATTTCTAAAAATAAATAAAACCTTAAATAGCCGTCGTGTTACAGGTATAGATGTCATAAAAGCGCATCGCAGAAAGAGCTAAAGGCTATTACATTACATATTGTAACTTACTGTATTATACTTACTGTTACACTAAAACTGTAACTAAATTAATCATTCACGTTGAAACTCTAGCCTCAGTTCGATCACTGGATTGTTCAATTAAAGTCACAATTTAATGGCTATACTCTTCTTTATTTCTTATTCAATAACTTAACACTTTGTTACTCGTTATTCAAGCTTACTTATAATTCACTTGCACTTTACTTGGCAACACTCTTATTAGAACTGTGTGTGCTACCACTCCGGCAGCCCTTATATAGTAGATCGTTACCACAGATAGTCAATCGAACATTCTGGCAACTACTATCTTCGCTATCTGATTGATTCTGGCAACTTATCGTCGATTCTGTTTTGTGGTGACATTCGAGTTCGCTACAATGTCGCTATTCGAACATTCTGGCAACCACTAGTTTCGATAGCTGGTAGATTCTCGGAAGTTATCGTCGATTCTGGAATTCGTGTTCGCCACATTATCTTTAAATTATCGATATGTTTTTATCGAAAGTATTTTTATATATCGGAAATAGAAAATGTGAATAAACTTTTTTGGGTACATAAAAATGTATTAAAGTAATAAATAATAGCAATCAAGGAACGACGAATATGGAAGAATAGCCTTGTATACCGCAAATCGACGTTTATTTTCCTTTAAAGAAGAAAGTGCTTTCGTTTGCCTAAAAGTTTTAATTTCTTGAACTATTCGGTGTTGATCTTATAGCCAAGTGTCAAGTGTTACAAATGACAGAATTAGTCCGAGGAGAAGCATCCGAGTCAGATGAAGAAATCCAAGTAAAAAAATTATAAATAAATTGGTCTGCACAACTTTTTAATTCAAATAATATTTTCTTTAATTTGCCAGCAGATCAAAATATTCGCATCAGAAGTTCCTGGTGAAGCCACTGAGTCAGATGAAGGTAAATAATGCCTGAAAACATTCGAATAACTTTTTGACCGAAATAAAATTTCTTTTTCTGTAGATTTGTACGAAAAGTCATCAACATTAGGAACTGAAAGCTTTTTGACGGAATCGCGCTACAAAACTAATTTGTTGCAGCGAAAATTAAGTAAAAGTCCCGTAGATAAATAATCTATTGTATTCAGATTTGCACATTATTTCTAGTCGAAAATAACATTGCAATTTACAAAGAGGTGTCTACGTTTGTGAAGAACTTTATTACAAATGTGTCTAAACATTTATTAAATACTGACCAACTTCTGATAAAATCACAGGTAATAAAAGTTATTCTTTAGAATAATTATCAATTATTAACAATTAACATATCGTTTGGAGTTTAACAATGCTTTTTTAATCTTTATGTAGCGCGAAGTTTGTACGCCAAGCATAAAAAACTTTGAATCGACCAAAAAGAAAAGAGAAATATTTAGAAACAAAATTTGACTTGATTTGTTAAATATCAAGTTTTCTTTTTAAAAAATTACCGTTTTAAATTTGCTTTAATTTTCCACATAACCATTCCAATCTTAAGTTTTCGAATAAGAGTTGATGATTCAGAAATGTATGTGCTTATACTTAAAATATAAGGCTCTTTTAAAATAAGAACAATGTTCTGACAGTGAACACTTGAAGGCTTCTGGAATAATTTTAATAAATAATTATAGATCTCTGCAATTTACCATTTTTCCACTCGCTATTTTTGCGCACTGCTGTCTTGTCAAAAAAATTTACATGTAAAAGCAACAAAATTACCCAGTTGACTTCGTACAAGGGTATGCGAATACCTCATTAATTGGTATAATCGCTACCTTCAATGCTTCCAAATTTACACATTTTAGACCAGTTTTACCATTGAGTTACTATTAAAACTGAAAATACAAATATTTGTTTAGATTTTAAAAACTTTAAATCAATTATAATTGTTTGTAAAAAGGGAAACTAAGGATTATTTAGAAAATAAATGTTTTTTGTGCATGTGTCCGAACATGATGTTTGAATAACTGGTATAGTTTGATCGATTCGTTACGCTCCAACGCTTAGTGAATTGAAGACAGCTAATTTAAATTTAATGATGTGCTTTAGCTATAATAAATTTCTTTTTAAATGTTATTCAGAAAATTATTTGAAATTCAGTCTTTAATAAAATTTAAACTTCAACATATTTTATTTGACGTATTACAATATTGAATAGCAATTTTGAATTCTTATAATCTCCATTACAACGACAAATTTCTCAAATTTAGCAATGAGTAAAGCCTTACACGCATTATATTTCCTATGATACATAAGAAAACATTTTCTTTTTCTTCTTTATAGATAACTATGCAGTCAGTTCTGTGCTCTTTGAAAAATTCTCAGGTCAGTATGAAGCAACTGCACGAAAAACAGAAAGATATTTTTACAAGCAATTTTGTACCGGATATCAACCTCTAAGTTTTCATATATGAAAAATAAATATTAATCAAACTTTTACATATAGACCTTTATTTTTATTATTCTGTGTCCGAATCAAGTGCAAATATTTGGCCACTCGTTGAAGGTTCCATTGGCACATATGTTGATTGAAAACAGCGAGAAAATATAGAACGCAAATTAGTTCTTGGTTGCCGCTTTGGAGATTCAGGAACGCAATCGTCGATATCTGCGTTATGTTCACCTTTACTAACATATAACACGGAATCAACATTCTTATCCAACATCTGCATTCTGTTTCTTTCTTCAGATACTGCTGGCAGTAAAAGAATACTCTCATCGAAGCTAGATGTTTCAAGATTAACAGGGATAACAATAGACGAAGGGTTACTGCGTGTACTACTACTGTTTTCAAATGCAAATAATGATGAACTGTTGCTAAGAGTCGTATCCTCAGCAATACACTTCTGGTCCATATCTCTCCTAACATTTTTACGTTGTTTGGGTACCTTAGAGAATTTTAGTTTCCGTTTTTGGGTTGCTTTCGAAGTCGTGCATTCTTGGACATCACTTTCTTGACAATTATCATAAAAATTTACCTCTTCTTGTGATAAAGTAGACATGATAAGTACGCAATTAATTTCGTCTCTATGGGATATGCCTACGAAAACTGGACTAAAAAGAAACATTTATTTCTTAATACGTATTTTAGTGTTGATGGCATCAATCATATTAAATAACTTACCTTCCGGCCTCATCGAATTGCACGCATAAACTTTCATTTAACGCCTCAGCAAACATAAGAAATGCTCTAAACTCTTTTAAACAAAATGTTATAGACGTTTCTTTTTCAACTTTGTATCTTTCGAACTCATCGGCGCTAGTGCAATAAAAATATTTTGTAATATTATTTTTTGAAACAACAAATATTTTATAATTACTTCAATTGCAATTGAGACCGCATAAATTTTTCATTAACTCTCAATCCTTCAACATAATTCTTGACATTTACTTTCTTATCTTGTACCTCTAAAGTAATTTCTTCTTCAGCTGGATTAAAGTTATTGGATATTTCAGTGAATATTTTATTTGAACCACAAATACTACAATAAACAAAAGCAATAGTATTAATTTCAAAATTTTACTTTAACTTACGTGTTGCAGTTGTTTTCTGGTGTCATTTCCGCGGTAATATTTTCCTCATCATCAACTGATATAAATGTATTCTTTAATGTTTCATGTTGGCATTTTAACTGTATCTGAAACTTTGCTCTGTCGTATAAGAAAGCCATATCACATCGTTCCACCTACATTTTAAGGAATATACGTATATACTATAGCTAGATAAATTATACGTAAATTTATAATTTTTTCAATATATATTAATTCTCTCGCACTGAAATGATAACTATGTTTTTAAACTACTAGTTAACCAAACCAAAATGTATAAACATTTGACCCGAATCGTTTTTCCGGTGAGAAAATTAAGCAATTTATAAATAAAAAGGAATAATAAAGCAAAATCCAAATGTAGGCTTCGAACATTTGGAATAACACCCGGCCAAAATTCATCTAAATAAAATCAAATTATATTTGGCATACATGTAATTTTCTTTCTTAAATTTGATTCCCTTGAATCATCGACGAATACTCCACAGAAGATATTAACGTGATTAATTTGAGCTGTCTTTTAGTTTTACATATTTAACAGACCTCTAGATTATGATCATATAAATATTGCGAAAATCTTGCTCTTACGAAATATGCGATTAATGTATTATTTACATTTCAAAAGATATAAAGGTTAAAAAAAAATCGAACCAAGTTCGTCCACAATAAGGCCACGATTTACCAAATCGAAATCCAAAACAATAATTGTTTCAACTGTTCCAAATTTTGTCTGTAAAATGAGATCAGATATATACCTGTTTTGTATTTCGAAATACAGTGAGACAAGCCCTCATATCAAGTTTACAAAAACTTTCTTCATTTTGGTCGACCTCGTAACAGTCAAAGAAGCTTATACTAAAGCGGTATGTCCCAACAGCAGATTTAGTTGGATTCAAAGTGCGCAACTGCATTCCACCAACATTAGCTTCAATAAATAAGTCGCCTCCGAACTTTGAAAGTGATTGCACTGCTTTAGCAAAAACTAGAGAAAATATATATGGTTAGATCATTAACATCCAATCTTAAGTAAAAACCTTTTGTATTTCCGCCATCTAAAGTACATTTCATTTGTAAACACAGTTTTCAACACTTTATACTTCCCATAAGGTTTATGTGAAATAAAATTACTCGACAACTCATTATAACTTCACAGCTAGCCGATAGTTCCAAGGGGCTGCTACACGTTCAATTATTACTGATGCGATCCAGGAATTGCGATATTTATTGAACATAAGCTTACAATATTGATGGATCGCGATCCATATCCCAAAATATTTGAATATTTTGAAATCTGGATCGCGGATGGTGGATCGCGTGATAAATATTGAACGTTTAGCACATTTCGTGATATGAACTCGCGATACGAAGTATTGAAATAATTAAAAATCGCTCAATTTTTATTTAAAATGTATTATTTATTTATATTCACATACAAAAATTCTCATTTTTAAATAGTGAATTCTTTACAATCAAGGAACCATTTTATCGACTTATTTTACTATATAAATTAAATTTATAAATGAATAAATAAATAAATTTTATTTTATTACTTCTGCTTTCTTTTTTGTGGGTAGCTTCTTTATTTCGAAGAACTATCCCACTCGAAAAAAATATTTCTTTTTAACGCCAACCAAAAAAGGAAGTAACGGAGTGAATTTCTCGTAACTTTTATTCCTATCATTCTTGGACTAACTGAAGTTTTAGCTTAGCATCCTCTAGAATATAAAATCGGATTTGCAAATTTTGTATTTAAGTAAATAAATTTTTACATTACAAAAATTTTTTAAAAAATTAACTGAAATTTTATTTGGATTACTAGAATTTTAATCATTCGTAGTCGAAATTAATTATAACTCAGGTGAATTAATTTGGTTTATTTATTTACCAAACACTTTCATTATTATTATTATTTGGGGTAAACGTTAGAATAGCATCCCCCGAACTCGGGCTTAAAATGGGTATGGGCGGATAGAGGAGGTCATCCAGATCATGTATATATATGACTATAGCCGCCATAAACCTATAGTTTTTAAAATATTTGAATTTTCGTTTAAAAATTTCACATTTTTAAATGTGTAATTTCTTGATTTATAATAAATTTTACACTTATATCGTACACTTTTCAGACACTTTTCAGATACTAACACTTTTCTAAATTATTTCTATATATTTATTTTTATTAATTACTGTAAAAGTGGCTTTAATTCGACATTTTAATTTTTATTCATTTTGATTTATTCACACGAAGACGGATGAGTTGCTTGAGAACAAATAATAAGTGTTACCATGTCTACATATTTTGCAAATGAACCCAAATAAATAAAAAAGAAAGATTATATATAATTCTTGATTCAAAAGTAGGAGTAATAATATCCGTTAAAGAAAATGAAATGTTAAAGAAGGAGTTATACTCTCTATGATAATATCAGTTTTTCGCTTAGAACTCCTATCTGCAGCGGGGACCTTTGGCCGCGCTTTTAAAAAAAATAACCCTACTCGGTCCAACACCGAGGTGTACTCAGTTTTTTTGCTTAGAATTCCTTTCTCGGTTAGCGGTCTTGGGCCGCGCTTTAAAAAAAAAACCTTAGTCGATTCAACACCTGGGCTTATCAATATAAGGGAAATACTGAAAGATTTTACAACACCCGATACACATTCGATTTCTCGATCATGGTTTATGTATTTGGGTGAAATCTTTCTGTTTTATTTATTTAGGTTCGTTCGCAAAATATGTAAATTTGGTAACACTTATTATTTGTCAGAATGCAACCATTTTTGTTATTGTGTAAATAAATCTGGGTTGTGCCTGTAAAATAATTACATTATTTACAATATTTCTTTACACTTGCCTCTATCGAGCATTAACTTGATCAAATTATAAATTAAAAAGAGCTACCCTAATTATGGTTTTAAAAATTTTATGAAGTTTCTTCATAGTGGCAACGCTTTTTAATGCCACATCAGTTTTTAATTTCTCATGGAAATATTGAACCCGGCTTTACGATTGGGCTTTAAATTTAATCAAGTCTAAGGAAACGTTTTTTTTCATTATTGCTGTTTAAAGTTTGATAAACGCTAACTTTGCTTTCAACGTATTATGAAGTGCAACAAGTCTTGAAAACAAAGAAAAATGTTGAGAGGAGTTGTGTGCCGCACACTGATCCTTGTAGTTATAATTTTTACGTCGGTTACAGAAAATATTGCATCAGATCTTCCAAGTTCTCATTCCCAAAGTTATTCAGTTACAACGCTTATTAATGCAAAATGGCAACTAACACCTTTGTATTTGGAAATATCTGAGTATTTAGCAGATGAAAATCCTGCTTTGTTTTGGGATTATGTGAATGAAATTATGACACAACAAAAACCAATTAAAGAATATGGTAAAATATCATTTGAACTTTATTATTCAATTAGTTACACTTATTTTTTATTCCTATAATTTTAGCTTCAGAGTCGAACCAATATTTGGCAGCGATTAATGTTGCGCGTAATAGGCTTAATGTACTTCAGTTACCTTTACTTAAACTAGTAGTATCGTTGCACAGTTTGACACCTCGGATACAAACACATTTACAAATATCGAATGATATATATGCGAAGTCTAAATGTAATGAAGACACATTCATCCAAATTAATACTGAAGTCATATGTAGCATTGATAAGTTGAGAGAAAAACTCAACTCACAGAAAGAGTTTTTGAATGAACTTGTTACATACAGTTTTGACCATGTTTATCCAGGGTCAGAAAATAGTTCACGAACAGTTATCTTATATGGAGATTTTGCATCTAAGAATTTCTCCGCATATCACAAAATATTGTCAAAAGAAGCCCTTATTGGGAATATACGATACATTGTCAGACATTACATTGTAAATAATACCAATAATAAACCCGTACGACTCTCTGGCTACGGGGTGGGGCTTCATCTAAAGTCTACTGAATACAAAAGTCAGGATGATGCGCCAAAGGCAAACGATGACGCATTCAAAAATGGCACAGATGATGAAACTGAAGTCAAAGGTTTCAATTTCAAAATCCTGAGGAATCGATTTCCAAGTTTGTCCGCCTCTTTAGACCAATTGCGTTATAATCTTTTAAAGGGTAATGAAGAAATCACCCAACTGAAAGCATGGGAGTTTCAAGACTTGGGATTGCAAGCAGCCGTTGCAATTACCGAAGTACAAGGCGATGAGGCCTTGCAAGTCCTACAATTTATTGCTCACAATTTTCCAATGCAGGCACATACGCTTCTTCATCATAAAGTATCTGATGCATTGCGAACTGAAATTAAAAACAATATTGAAGTGTTTGGAAGTAGTTTAAATATAATTCCCCCCGATGGTGCACTATTCATCAATGGTTTATTTTTTGATGCTGATACAATGGATCTTGGAGCTATAGTTGAAACCGTCCGTGCTGAAATACATGTTCTCGAGAGTCTATACAAAAACAATATACGAGGTTCATTAGCAGCTGCTCTTCTCGCTTTAGATCTTTCTGGAGCATCGGGAAAAGAATTCGCCCTCGATATCAGAGACACAGCAGTAATGTGGATAAATGACATAGAGACTGACCCACAATATCGTCGTTGGCCATCAAGCGTAATGGATTTATTAAGACCGGCATTTCCAGGAATGTTGCGAAACATACGTAAAAATATATTCAACTTGGTCTTGGTAGTTGATCCGTTAAATCCTGCTAGTAGAAATCTTATAAAATTAGCCGAGAGTTTTGTTATTCACCAAGCGCCAGTAAGACTTGGTCTAGTATTTGATACCCGTAGTGCTGAAAAAGATACTGCTAAAGATTACAATTCAATAATTTGTGCATACAATTATGTAACTCAAAATACGGATAGTCGATCAGCCTTAAGTTTTTTAACAGATGTCTTTGCAGCTGCAGATTCTACAGAAAAGGTGCGACACACACATATTCGTAGTCAATTAAAAAATACATTTAGTAATTTATCTGGAGGCAAAATTGATGATATTTTGAGCGAAGATTCCGACTATGATTATGGGAAACAATTGTCCCAAGAATTTATTGAACGTTTAGGATTTGCCAATTCCCCCCAGGCGTTATTGAATGGCGTACCTATGCAACAAAGTATTTTGGCTTCTGATAGTGAATTTGAAGAAGCTATTTTTTCAGAAATCATCCAACAGACCAGCACTTTTCAGAAAGCAGTTTATAAAGGAGATCTAACGGACACTGACTCTGTTATAGATTATCTTATGAATCAAAATCATGTCATGCCACGTTTAAATCAGCGTATTCTCAACACAGATGCGTCAAAATTCCTTGATTTTTCTGGAATCGAATATAAGGACTTAACGAATGTTCAAGATCTTGCTCAGCTTTCAAATCGAGATATGACGGCTACTTTATTGTCCAATATAAAATATTTCGCCGCTAAACATGCTACTGAACGCATCGGTAATTACGAATTAAACTTCTTAACCATTTGGATTATTGCTGATATCGAACAACCAGAAGGTCGAGAACTGTTAGCGACTGCACTTAATTACCTTAAGTCTGGAAATAGTGTACGGATAAGCTTTTTGCCTAATGTTGAAGGATCTTCTATTTCAAATAAAACTAATTTAAATCGATTAGCATGGGCTGCTACACAAACACTTACCTCCGTTGAAGCTACAGACTTAGTTCTGAAATGGCTTAACAATCCCAACTCGATAAGTGAAATTCCAAATGCTGTCAATGAAATACTTTCATCAACTGAGTTACATATGAAGATGTTGCGTGTTTATGTACAACGCATTTTCGGATTGCCGAAATCTGGCCGATTAGTAGTTGGAAATGGTAAGATATTCGGACCATTGTCAACAGATGAAAAGTTTAATATCGAAGACTTTGGGCTGATTGATCGATTCAATGCGTTTCAATATGGCGATAAAATCCGAAAAATACTAAAGCAAAGTGTCGAAAATGGGGCTGATACTACTGATTATACTGTAATCAATAGTGATACTTTGCTCAAATTGTATGCCAGCCTTGTACCCAGGCAATCAAAGACTCGCTTTAAGATACCTGATGACATTAAGAAAGATAATTCAGTAGTCTCCTTAGTACCTAAACAGCCACTGATGCCACATTTTGATATTTCTGCAGTTGTTGATCCTGCCTCTAGAAGTGCACAAAAGCTCGCTCCAATTCTTATTTTATTACGGAATATTCTTAACTGTGAAATGCATATATATTTAACACCTGTCGGGCAACACAGTGACATGCCTGTAAAGAACTTTTATCGATATGTTGTGGAACCCGAGGTACAATTTCAAACAAACGGCAAGTTATCAGAAGGTCCTATAGCAAAGTTCACAGGCCTACCTGTTAACTCATTACTTACTCAAAATTTACAGGTGCCGGAAAATTGGCTCGTAGAGGCTGTGCATTCTGTATATGACTTAGATAATATCAAATTAAACGAAATTGGTGGGCCTGTCCTTAGCGAATACGAATTGGAGTATTTGTTATTAGAAGGTCATTGTTTCGATTCAAATTCTGGTGCGCCTCCGCGTGGTCTCCAAGTCACGTTGGGGACACAGAAATCTCCAGCTATTGTTGACACCATAGTTATGGCTAACCTTGGTTATTTCCAACTCAAAGCTAATCCTGGTGTTTGGGAACTGCGCCTACGTGAAGGAAAATCTGCTGATATATATGATATTAGCCATGCCGAGGGTCTCAATACAATACGTCAAAATCAATTAACAAAAGTCGTGATTAATTCTTTGCGATCTCATGTGATAAAACTTCGAGTCACAAAAAAACCTGGTAAACAGAAAGCAGATTTGCTTGGTGACGACGAAGAAGATTCACAATCAGGTATCTGGAACTCTATTGCTAGTTCGTTTGGAGGCGGATCTTCATCCACCGCAGCTGGTAAAAATGGTGTAGAGGACTCGGAAACAATAAATATTTTTTCCGTTGCTTCCGGTCATTTATATGAACGCCTATTACGCATCATGATGTTATCTGTATTAAAGCATACGAAATCACCTATTAAGTTCTGGTTCCTGAAAAACTACTTGTCACCACAATTTACCGATTTCCTTCCTCATATGGCGCAAGAATATGGATTTCAATACGAACTTGTTCAATATAAATGGCCACGATGGCTTCATCAACAAACAGAGAAACAGCGCACGATCTGGGGTTATAAAATACTTTTCCTGGATGTTCTATTCCCCCTTAACGTTCGCAAGATAATATTCGTGGATGCAGATGCCATCGTACGAACAGATATTAAAGAACTTTATGATATGGATTTAGGAGGGGCACCATATGCATACACACCTTTCTGTGATTCTCGAAAGGAAATGGAAGGATTTCGATTTTGGAAGCAAGGTTACTGGCGTAGCCACCTTATGGGCAGACGATACCATATTTCGGCTTTATATGTGGTTGACCTTAAACGATTCCGTAAAATTGCAGCCGGTGATCGATTACGTGGTCAATATCAGGCTTTGAGCCAGGACCCAAATAGTCTTGCAAACTTAGATCAGGACTTACCAAACAACATGATACATCAGGTGGCCATCAAATCATTACCGGATGAATGGTTGTGGTGTCAAACGTGGTGCAGCGACAACTCTTTTAAAAAAGCTAAAGTGATTGATTTATGTAATAATCCATTGACCAAGGAAGCCAAGCTGACAGCGGCCCAACGTATAGTACCCGAATGGAAGGACTATGATATGGAAATTAAAAATTTAATGACGAAAATTGAGGATCATGAAAATAGTGATCATTATGCTCAGGCCGGTGCAACAATCGAAATCCTGAACTCAAGTAATGAAAATAATGATGAAACAACGATGAATCACGAAGAACTGTAATTTTCATTCCTACTTTGTCTTGTGATTGTAGTGGTAATAAATATCCACATATTTTGATTACAAATGTTCAGTTTAGTTTTTATATAACTTTACTTTGCTTTGATGGGTAAATTTCCTGAAATTAAGTATAAATAATATAAAAACAATGGTTTATTTTAGTTCTAAAGGTTTCAGCAACAATCGTTACGAAAAAAAAAGGATTGTCTATACATTTTTAAACCTAATTTCAAAAAAGAGAATATTAGTTAACGAACAATTTCATGAATTATCAATCGTCATTATTAAGTAAAGTACTTTTGAAGAGCTCCCTGCTCGTACATTTTTTTAACATCTGTGCCGCCACCTATAAACTTTCCATTAATGAAGCACCTTGGCACCTGAAAAAGAAAATAAAGCTATTAAGCTTAATAAAGCTATATAAATAAATAAAAAATATTGATTTTGTTTATAGCAAAAAAAATGTACAAACAAATATATAAAATGATTTAAAAAAAGTATAAGGTTAAAATTATTTTGGCTAAAAATATTAGAAAATAGGGTTTATTGGGTAGGATTTATTGGGTTTCCTTATGTTTTTCCTAGTTTTCATAATTTTATTTTTTTTTTGATTTTCCGCTTTTCCTGTGTACAATGCGTTCCTCTACGCACTGGAGAAAAAACCAGTGATTAAATTAACAATAACTAATTAAGAATGCTCCTTGATTATGGAACTTTTCTACTTTTCTAATTTTATCAACATTTTTTAGATTGAGAAATATTTTACAAAGAGATGTCTAACACTCCTATTATTTTGTGCAAAGCAGTAAGAAGTGTCTACTAGAACAAGCAAAGCTGAAGCAGAATAAAGATCATCGCAATAAAAATATGTTACGTTAAGTGTATCGTTATTATATGGTGTCATTTATTTCATATTCATTTTTCATGTTGGCACTACTATTATTTTGAGTACAGCTGTATTTGCCAACTTAACTTTGCCGCTGAAGGATATTCTATAATATATAATGCAACGCACATAACTAGAAAAGTCCTGCTGTTATAATACAAGATAATTTATAACAAGAAGATATATTCAGGATAGTTTTCATAGTGGATCTAAACAATCTTTTTTTTTTGTACCATATAATAATATCAAACTATTTCTATACTAAAGAAACGTACGGTTTTTGCAATCAAAGAAAAAAATAGATATTCTCATAGTTACTAGTTTACGGAAAACTAACTTACGGTTCTACCGCCTGTTAATTCTCCAAGGATGTTTTGAATTTCTTCAGCATCATTACGACTGTCTAGTTCAACAACATGTATGGCTACAGAAAGTTTGCGAAATTGCTACAATAATTTAAAGATGAGTATTAATCGCCAATAAAAATAAGATGCTTAGTTTCTACTAACCTCTTTGGCCATTGTACAATAAGGGCAGTAACTCTTAGAAAATATTACAACTTTATTGTTCGCGATTATGTCGCGAACCATATCTGCTTGAGGACTGCTCATATTCACACTTATTGGGGGTTTTCTGGGTAAAGCAGAAATGACTGAACCCATACATGAGCTGTTTACATCCACGTAAATTCCTTGGAAATTTTTGAAGTGTTTGATGTCATCCAGAGAATAATAAATTCTTTGGAATTGCTCAGTACATCACAGCGAAAAAAGGAATGCCAGACCTAAAAAAAAAGTAACACAAACTAATTGCGCAAGTTCTTTGCTGCCTCAGGTAAACCACAAATTAAAATTTACTAAATCATTGTACCTTCATAAGAGGAAACTTTTCTTTCGCCAACTCGTAGTTTGTGGGAGAGGAGGCGACGGGGAAATAGTAACGAGTTGTTTGTGCTCGAGAAACACTCTTTGAGTTATTGTTCGTAACAGTTCTATGCTCCGTAATTCGGCAATCCTTTTCATATGAAATTTATTATATAATGTAAATTTATTATGTTTTTTATGTAATATGGAAATATGTAAACAAATATTAATAATTATTAATTTAAATTAGCTAACTTAAAAATTAAAAAATTTTTATATTTAAATTTTTAGATTATTTTTATACGTATATTATAAATTTTTAAAACATTAAATTTAAAAATTAGCTAACGGAAAATGCTTTTGTGTGGCGAAGATGTTGAGAAAATGATATGAAAGAATGGCAGAAAATTGCACGAGTGAGCGGAATGAGCAACACCAAAAGAGAAGTTGTGGATAATGAAGAACACACGATTTCTCGTTTGAACCCAGACTTACGGTTTACAACTCCACTCAGTTTAAATGAAATTAAAACAAAACAACTTCTGCAAGTCAACTATGGGTTAAATTATACTATAACGGATGTACTAGATTAATCGCTTACATTGAAACTCCACTCTGAGTTCAAACACTGGATTGTTAAATAAAATTCACCATTTAATGGCTATTTACAACAGCCATTAACACAACTGTATGTATATCCGCGACTTGCCTCTACCTGGTAGCTTAAGTAGTGACTAAGTACACGTGGGCCCCGTTGGGTTTGGATCCCTCGGGGTCAGGCATTTCAGCTGAGCTCTAAGCTGCCGGGTGCGTCGGCAGGTAGCGGATAGTCGAACGGCCTGTATTAACAGGTTAGTTGCGAAATAAGTTACAATTAATAAGCAACCCCCGACGAGAAGCGGTAGGAATAGCGATTGCGGTATAAAAGCCACCTAAGCTGATGAAAATCCTGCGACAGAGACTAGTATAACGCCTTTCTAAAAAGCAACAACAACAACAATAGCAGAAATAAAATAGCAGTGTCATTAACAGCTCATTTCGGAAAACTTGAACGTGAACGTTACTCCTTTTGCAGATAAAACTGCAAGTACGAGAACATGTGCAGAAAAACACCACTTTAAGAGGTTTTCGATTTTGGTTAGATCGCCTGTAAAAGTGCTTTTGGCAGATAGGCCTGCGTGGGCAAAATTGTTGCCATCAGCATTACAAGGAAGCACACCTTCTGTGAAAGAACATATTTATAAATTGGGCGAAATGATTCGAAGGTTATTGGATATGAAGCGCCCGCCCCAGCGTTCTATGAACAATTCATTGAGATAATTGCTTAGCTCGTTCTCGAGTATCCACGCATGTGCACAAGATGACTATATTAGACAGCGAGAATCTAATCGAAGTGTTCCAACCTTAAGAAGACTTACGGATATTTCAGAAAAGACTATTAAAGGAAATAGGTGAATTTACGGCAAAAAAGAATACTGCGCGGTCATTACTGCTGGCCGGAAATATTACATGCATTACAGACTAAACAAACTCCAACTTACATGATGAATATCATAAAGAGCTATCTGTCCGAAAGGCTGCTGATCTATAATGGGGATGAAGAACCAAAAAAGTATAGGGTGACGGGTGGTGGGCTACAAGGCTCCATATTGGGACCAATTTTATGGAATGTGCTTTACGATGGAATACAGCGCCTTCCTTTACGTAAAGAAGTACAAATAGTCGGGTATGCCGATGATATTGCGGTGACAATGATAGCGGCACTGATATGGCACAAAAGATAAAGCAGTCTTTAACGAGCTCAAAGCTCGAACTTGCTGGACAAAAAACCAAACCATTACCTATTAGAGTAGAAGAAAAATTTTAAATATTTTCCTTAATATAGACGGGTATAACATCACGATACAATCGTATTTAAAATGGACCCGAGACTCAGTTATAAAGTCAATATTGAAAACATGTGTGAAAAAGCAGCGCGTGTAAATGCGACCTCATCCAGAGTAATGGCCAATAAAGGAGACCAAGACAGGGCAGAAGAGCACTTCTGACCAAGGTTAACCAGTCAATTATAATGTATACAGTGTTTGTATGGCTACCAGCATTAATGCACAAAACATAAGCAAGAATGATAAAATTGTTCTTCCGTCTGAGTGCAAGCAGAACTGCTAGCGCATTTTGTACTGTGTCGCATGAAGCAGTTGGCGTTATATCTGGTGTAATGTCAGCAGACATCATGGCTTATGAACTGAAACGAATCTATGACAGGACAAGTCAGCATATAGCAATGGCAAGATTTTCCTGGATTCATCAGCTGAGAAGATGGACGCACCGATTAATTGGAATTGTGCAAGCGTGGGTGGAACCAAAACACAGCGAAACAAATTTCTACATCACGAAGTTCCGAACGGGTTACGGCTGTTTCAAAGAGTACCTGGATAAGTACGATCACGACGACGGAGTAGGTTGTTCCTTCTGTGGTAGCAGTAGTGAAAATGCAGAGCATATCTTTTTTTTAATGCCCGAGTTATACAAAAGAGTGGCGGAGTGTGGAAAAGAAAGTGGGAGACCGAATAACACTAGAAAATAAAATCTAGAGAAGTGTGGAATATTATGCAAAAAAATTACAGCCAGCCAGCAATAAAAGAAAGTTCACTTGTGCTGCAAGCACGTCCTTCGCAAGTATGTCCACCGAGCGTAACCTAGCGTATGTGTATTTATAAACGTGTGCGAGTTTATCATATTTGTGTATATACGCAGAAATGTTCTCTTGATTTAATACACATATGAACAAAATTTCCTAAAATATTTAAATTATCTATTGGAAGTAAGTAAAATATGCTTTTAAAGTAACTGAATTGAGATCTGCTAAGGTTCTTTAATAAAATAAAAGGACAAATAAAATCTAAGTTTCTGTCTGGCTGATTCTGGCTAGTTGTTGATTCTGTTTTGTTCTGGCATTCGTGTTCGCCACTTTATGATAATTACCGGAGCGTCCTACCAGGGATTTCTGTTAGGCACCTTCTGTATGTTCAATATTTATTGTGATATTTGGTTGGCGATCCATATTCGATACCATATGGATGATTGATGGAGCGCGGGTAAATGCTACGCGTTCAATATTTACCGCGATTGTACCTATTCATGATAAATATTGTTTTTAAAAGAAAGATTAAACAAAAGTACAAAATTCTGCAAGCAAGCCCAAGAAAGCGTGTTTTTGGTTTGGTTTGGAGCAAAATTGGTTCCTAGGAAATTAGAAATTTTTTATACGTGTACAAATAAATAAAAAATGTTGACCAAAATTTAGCGTATTTTAATTTTTTCAACACTCCGTTCTTTCGTATCGCGAATTTATATCGCAAAATGGCTAAACGTTAAATGTTGACTACGTGATCCATAATCCACTATCTGGATTTCAAAATGTTTAAATTCGTTTTGATATGGATCGCGATCAATCATTGCATGCTAAAAGTTCAATAAATATCGCTCTACTGGATCTCGCCAGTAAATAATGAAAGTGTTGCAGTCCCCTCGGAGATAATATAAGTTTCTTAAAGCTGAAAATACATAAAGCTGAAGTTACATAACTTGCGTAAGCGTATGCGGAAGCCTAAGCGTCGTAGTGCGCTTTTAAATGCGTTGACAGTTTTCACCGTTTCTTGCCTTGTGTTGTAGTGTTTATATACTCTGTTTCATGAAAGTAAAAAAAAAAAAAGGTTTTCTATGAGTATTCGAATTCAAGTTCGAATTTCTGAGCGTTGATAAGAATAAAGTAAAATTGAAAAGAAAAACATATATATTAGCATAATTTGTTTTATGTATAGAGTGAAGTGGATAAAAATATGATTCTATTAAATTTATATAAGAGCGAAAAGTGCATTAACATAATCCGCTTAAATGTTGCACATGTTCAAAAATTTACGTAAGGAATTACTTTTCAGGAAATATTCGTCTTTCGGTTCATTCGCAACGTATGCATTTCGAAATTCTATTCAATTCCCATAATTCATTATGTGATGAAACAAAAATTGAAGTACATATTAGAATTGGGTTATTTTTATGTTATTATTGTTATTGTTTTTGGTATTAACATAGAAAAGACAAGAGTTGGAGATAGTAGAGAAAAACGTAGTTTCTAACAAGGCACTTGAGCAACAAATTGCCATAAAAGATATGCTGACTAAAGTACTATCACTAAAGCTAATCTTATAATTATTGACGCAATTCAATATTTCAGATTCACAATAATGAAATGTGACTGGTGCCACTATTGAATTTTATTTGAAATGAGAACATTCCACAATGAAATAAGTTATTCGAGATTGTGTTATCGAAGACAATTGGAAATAAATTTCCTTTTTTCGAAGCTGGTTTTTATCGATGCTGAATTATCGAAAAACCGAATGGTATGTACAGCGTTGTTTTCGGGAAGAGAATTTTGGTTGTACAGGTTATTTCGTGGTTATGATTGCGAGTTTTTCGGCAATATATGTATATATAAAGTAAATATATTGAAGTTGACTTTGAATATCTTTTTCTGAAATGTACTTATATTATTAAGTTTGAGGTAAGTCACATTTAATATGTATTAGGCTACATATGTGTATATTGAATATATTTAGTCGCCATCTTTGAGTATCCAACGTGTGTTAATTAATTATTGTAAAAAATATTAGTAAATAATAGCGTTAATCTTCGTGTTGTAAAAATTGTCACGTTTCGTGTTTTAACGTTTCGTTCCACGTTAAATGCCTTATTGGCTTGTAGATTCATTATAAGAAGTTATTAAAAGCATTGTTTACCAGCTAGCGGTTATTTTAATCAATTCAAAACCCATTTAATTTAATAATGTAGATTCTCGGGGATAATTAAAACCCATCCGTTCCGTCAACTATCGCTTGTTGCTGTTTTACCGAAAGCCCACCGTTTCGCCGCGCCCGGCCCGTTTCGGTCAGACTCAATTAAAAAATAATCAACGTTTTCGTTTAGTCCTTTTACAAGGAGCAGATAATTTTCATCACCAAATCTCAAGTTACATACGAACAGCATTTGAAATGCCCGGAGCAGGCACTTTCAAATTGTTTATAGGGAATCTTGATGAAAAGACGCAGGCTACTGAACTGCGACCACTATTTGAGAAATACGGTACCGTTGTGGAATGTGATGTCGTGAAAAATTATGGCTTTGTTCATATGGAAACAGAACAGCAGGGACGCGACGCTATCCAAAATTTGAACGGGTACGTTTTGAATGACAACGCTATAAAAGTGGAAGCGGCAAAAAGCCGTCGCGCTCCTAATACGCCAACAACGAAAATCTTCGTGGGAAATTTAACGGATAAAACGCGAGCACCCGAGGTGCGCGAATTATTTCAAAAGTATGGAACCGTCGTCGAGTGTGACATCGTTCGTAACTACGGTTTCGTTCATTTGGATTGCATCGGCGATGTGCAAGATGTCATCAAGGAGTTAAATGGTCGCGTCGTCGACGGTCAGCCACTTAAAGTCCAAGTTTCAACTAGCCGTGTACGTCCTAAGCCTGGCATGGGTGATCCGGAGCAGTGCTATCGTTGCGGTCGTTCCGGCCATTGGTCTAAAGAATGTCCACGATTATACGGCGGTGATCGCGGTTTAAGTGCCGGCGGCTATAGAGACCGAATGTACGGTCGTGATCCGTATCCTCCACCACCACCACCTCCACCTTTCTTACGTGACAGGATCATGGACGGCTTTAGGGTAAATTTTTTTATTAATAATAAGAATAAGATAACCATTGACCAACATACATACTTCTATAATAGTATATTATTCCCGAAAAATAATAGATAGCAATTTGATCTCGGTTATTGTTTATAAACAATAGATTACGAGTGGATTTCGACTACATACCGCAGCCAACTGAGTCGGCAGTCGCCATTTTGCATATATTATCAATTACTATCAAAACTTATTATAGTATGCAGAAATGTCCAAAATAAGGAAACTGCTCAAGATCTGTTGTCTACAGTATTTTGAGAGTGTTGGGAGTCTGATTACATTGAATAACTTTAAGGAAAATATATATGTTTATTTTTGATATTGATTATACGAGTATTGATCATAAAAAATTATTGCTCTTGAAACACTATGCTTTTTTTGAGTAATATTTCATATTTTTTTTGTTGTGAAATATTTTTAAAGAATTTACATTATCTATTGATGCATTAATATGATTAAACTAATATTTATAATTGTAATAATTTTGCCTAAACGCTACATTCTTATAAATTGATAGTAAATAATTTTGCACATTCTTTAAAATTACCAATATTGGTCAACTTGAAAACAGCAATTTAACGCACAGAAATTTAGTGATTTCACGATGGACGTACAAATTATTTCAAATCTACCAAACCATGTTTTTATTTTCAATTTCTTTATATTTAATATTACGATTTATGGCACCAATTTGAGCAATGCTGCCAAATAATCTAAATAGTACTTCCCAATAATGTTTACTCAGAGTTGTTATCTGCGTTTTCAGGTATGCTGACTTCAGTAGCCATCCGCAGTTCAAAATATTGTTATAGTATGCAACGCGAGTATAGCGGCAACTATAATCCAGTAGCCTTTCACAATAGGGGTGTTAATCTATACCAGTATAAGCTTTCTTTCTGTTATAAATACAGAAAAATATTAAAAACTACAAAAAGTATTAAAAGTTTATTAAATTATTAAATAAAGTATTAAAAACTAGGCAATGCATTGATTGTGACTTATGGTAGTAAATTTCAAAAATTATCTTATTTTAGAAGTTGGTTTTAATTATTGGAATTGCTATATTTCATTGCTCCGTCATATACATATATATATAATATAACCACATACATATATACACAGTCATGTGAAAAATAATTACATATTGTGATATGTCATAAAAATCCAAAGGAAAAATATTTTCATTTATTTCTGAGTAAGTTTTTTATTTTGAAAATAGTTAATGTATTTACTATCTAATAATAAAATAATTTGGTCAAATTCTATTCACAAAACAAACCAAAACTATTTCAACCGCTCATCTCATTTTATGCTGTGAAAAATGGGGACATTTACTAAAATTAAAGTTCTATTTAAAAAAAAGTTTAATTATATATTTTTTTTTTACCATTATTTGATTTTTGATGTACTTTGATTATTAAGTATTTGGCTATTATGCCATAGACGAGACAAAGGTTCCACCAATTTTTGGCATGTGGCCCGGGAATAGCTTTAAATGTTTCCTTTACCAGACCAAAGGCATGTTGGTTTTTTACCCCTCAAAGCTACTTTCAAATCTCGCCAAAAGTTCTCAATTGGATTTAATTTCTCGATTGGATTTCTCGATTGAGCAGGCCAACAAGCAGGCCAGTGCTAATGATATTTTTTTTTTACCAGCTTCGATGTGTGCCTTGGGTCATTGTCTTGCTGAAAAACCCATCGAAGCGGCATATTATCTTCAGCATAAGGTAACATCACTTCACTTAAAATATTGCAATAAGTGGTTGCTGTCATAGTCTCTTCAATCCAATATATCGGACCTATACCATAGCAGGAAAAGCATCCCTAAACCTTGGTGGATCTTCCTCCATGTTTAATGTTTTTAACTGTATATTGTGGTTTGAAAGCGGTGTTCATTGGGCCTTGGACATGTTGTGCACCAAAGTCAGGGTAAAACATATTACATTTAGACTCATCTGACTATAGGATATTACGCCATTTCTCCACTGGCCAGCTGGCATGCCCTTGAGAAAAAAAGTAGCCTATTAGAAACATTTTGTTTTGACAGATAACTTTCCTCATTTTTGTCGATTTTAAATCTTTTACATTGAGCATTTCCCGAAGGGTGGAAGTATCAACGTTTAAAGAAAATTCGAGTTTTATGTCTTTTGAAGATGCAAATGGATTTTTTTCCCACAAATCACACTATTATTTTCACTAGCTGATGAAATTTTTGATTTTCGTCCGCGTGTTTCCTTTTGCAGTTTATACTTTATTGCATTTTCTACCATTCTCATAGAGCATTTCAACGTCCACGCATATTTTTCAGTACGAAAATCTCCTTTTGTGAAGGTGTTTTATTTGTATTTCGGTAGCGTTCAGTACAATGCCGTCCTCTGCCCATTTTGAAGCACGAAGCTATTTCATCATATACTTAATGCCTTTACCTATTATAGATTTTTATACTCTCACAACATGTTGCTACAGAGTTATTAGTTTTGTTCACCTAACGGCTGTTTGTAATACCTAGAACTTATCGAGTTAGATATGATATGAAATGATCAGGATGAAAAGACGAGTTGGAATCCGAGTGACTGTTTATCCGTCCGTCCATGCAAGCGATAACTTGAGTAAATATTAAGATATTTTGATGAAACTTGGTACACGTGTTCTTTGTCACCATAAAAAGATTTGAATTGCAGATGGGGGTAATTGGACATCTGCCACGCCCACAAAATGCCATTAATCGTAAACAGATAAAGTGCTATAACTAAGCAGCAAATTAAGATATAAACGTGTTATTTGGAACAGAGGATCCTAGTAGGGCGGGGCATCTGCAGGCTGAAAATTTTGTAAATGTAGTCATGGCTCCGCCCCCCAATGGATTTAATATATATATCTCGGAAGCTGTTAAAGCTATATCAATCAAACTTGCTCCGAGTAAGTTTTTTCAGCATCTTCATACACTGAGAAAATGACCACCCCCACCTCCCATACAAAAGTTATGTTGAAAACTACTAAAAGTACGTTAGCTCGCTGAAGGAACACGTCAGAAATATTGAATCTTACAGCAAATATAAACGAAAGGGTTGCATAGGAATCCGTGTAAAGTTTTGGTTATGGGCATTGCACCGCCCACTTTTAGGAGAAATCCCATATCTCAAGAACGCCTTAACCAATTTGAACCAAATTTGATATATGACATTATATTTGGATTTTTATGTCACATTGTGAAAATGGACGATCGGATAAAAACCACGCCTACTTCTCATATAACACAATTTTAAATTTCATTTGATCCTTTCACTTTAAAGTAGATAAATCGAGCAGCAATTAAGATATGAAAATCGAATTTTGTACAAATAGTGCTTTTAAGATATGCCATCTTATGCCTAAAAATAGACGAAATCGGATTATAACTTTTCAAGCCACCAGATACCCAATATGTCGGTGTAACTCGCTGTGTGAGTTACCTCCACAAAATTGGGTAAAACATGTTCCCTAATATACTTTAATAATGAAAAGAGTAGTTAATGTGATCAGTGCAGATCTTCCTCTATCCCAAAAATTACCGATATAAGAATTCCCGACTTTCCATCTGACTTTAAACCGTTTATGTTGATCAATATGTATGATATTTTAATGAAATGAAGTAGATATGTTTTCTTAAATATCATGTGGTTTCGCGCTAAATATGAAAGAAATACGTCTAGACCATGGTCTAAGCCGGTTATTCCTAATATAGTGATTTCTCTTTCTCTGGCTGATTTTTGCCTATCAGCTAATATGCCTATAATATATTTAATTAAGCCACTTTGGTTGAGTTTATATCGCATATATCACTTTTGAGTTAATTTGGTAGATTTTAATATAAATATCTCTGACACGAAGCAAAATATAGCAATGAAAGTAGATGAGTCTATGACCCGTAATTTAAGTTAATAAGATACCAAATATGATTGCAATCCATTGAGAATTTCGTCGAATAATGAATGTTGAATTCTTCCGCAGCATTTTATAATATAAAGTTATGCCACCAGCTGAAAGCATATCCCTGCCTCTGATCCTTGCACATTGCGAGAGTATAAAATGTTCGGTTGCACCCGAACTTAGCTCTTTCTTACTTGTTAAGATCTACAATATTTCAAAGAAATTATTTAGTCAACTTTCGCGTCCCTATTAATTCGCACAGGCTCGCTAGTTGTCCCTATTATTTTTCAAATGACTGTGTATATAATATGACCATATGCATGTATATATATATATAATATAATCATGTACACCTATGTATAACCATATATATATATATATATAACCATATATATATATATATTTAGTCAACTTTCGCGTCCCTATTAATTCGCACAGGCTCGCTAGTTGTCCCTATTATTTTTCAAATGACTGTGTATATAATATGACCATATGCATGTATATATATATATAATATAATCATGTACACCTATGTATAACCATATATATATATATAACCATATATATATATATAACCATATATATATATATATAACCATATATATATATATATATAACCATATATATGTACATAACTGTATATGTAAGATGTGTTAATAGCACGTTATTGTTGTTGTTATTGTAACGGCACAAACATTCCTCAAATTCCTGGTGTATTCAAAAAATAACGGGAATTTTCGTTTTTTGAAAAAAAAAAAATTATTCGTCTACATTAATGTTGTCGCTTCAAAATGGTCTCCATTCGATATTATGCGCTTATGCCAACATTTCTTCCAATCTTCGAAACACTTCTCAAACTCGATTTTTGGGATGGCTTTTATGTAATCTATACTTGTAAAATGACGCCCCTTTAAGGTTCTCTTAATTTTTGGAAATAGGAAGAAGTCAGACGGATCCATGTCTTGCGAATATGGAGGCTATTGTATTATATATATTGTTTTATATATTGTTTTATATATATTGTTTTATATATATTGTTTTATATATTGTTTTATATATTTTATATATTGTTTTATATATTTTATATATTGTTTTATATTTTTTATATATTGTTTTATATATTGTTTTATTATTTTATATATATGTATATATTGTTTTATATATTATATATATAAATATTGTTTTTGGCCAAGAATTCACAAACAAGCAATCCTTGAGGCAAGGATTCATGATGCTCTATGCGATTAAAGTCGAAGAACATTTTCGTTATTTTTTGAACACACCACGTAGTTTTAAGGAATGCCGAGTTAAAAATCCTTGACCGGATAAAAATCCAGGTCTGTTCCGGTTACGTAGAACCGACTGTCGGCTATATGTCGTGGTATGTGATATTTTAATTTGATCAGTAATGATTGTTGCTTTTTCAGGATTATGATTACTATGATCGTAGGTTTGAGGATACCCGCGACTTATTCGAGAGGCGTTATCAAAGCTCCAGAATGCGTGATTTCCCTCCCCCACCCCTATCACGTCGAGAACCTATGCCTCTGCCCCCACCGCTAAGTGGCAGTATAAGAGGTAGCAGCTTGTCCCGTGGTTATGATTCAATGTTTAGTCGTCGATCACCACCACCTCGGAGCAGCAATGGGCTTAGTCGCTATGGGTAAGTTGAACTTTTAATTGCAAGGTATGCAATTTACGATGGTTTAATTTTTACAGCTATGAAGATTTCAGTCGGGATTCATTCGATGATAGAATGATTTCCTCTAGAGGAATGCGCGGACCATCTCCGCCTGGCCGTCGCTATGCACCGTACTGAGATGAACTTTACTTCGGCCGCATGACTTATATGAGCGGCAGTTTGTGTGAGGGATAAATGCATACAGTTCACAGTCAAATGACAATTCAATTAGTAGTACAAGTACTATTATTATTAATCATTTATTTAATTTTTTTCAATATTTAAATTAATATGCTGATTTTCAAAAAAAAAAAACAATTGTATGTATTTCCAATTTAAACTGCAAAATTACGTTACTAGTTTTTGATTACCTACTACATATTAAATACATGAAACTAAAATTGTAATTCAATAGCAGTAATGGATAAACGAAATCCAATAATTCTAAAAATATAGTACTAGTTATGGCTACATCAATAAAGACATTGAAATTTACATACAACTTGCATCGTGTGGTATATCAAATGCCTTAAATTGATCATTTTTATGGTTAATGATTTAGTTTTGCTCCATGCAATTGATAAGTGCTCGAGAAGCAAGTGCTCTTATGTCTCCGCCACCATTCCTACGACAGTCCCGCACGACCGGATTTTTATCCTGCCAAGTACTGTCAAATCGGCAGCATTCCTCGGATATTATGTGAGGAATATTTTCTGCCGCTACAACAACACCAACACCGCTACCAATTTTTTGCATATAGCAGCCGGGAAGTATCCCGAATATGTCTGAGCCCAGAAATATTTTCGTTTAGCGAAGGCCAGGAGTTTGTACACATGCTGATGTGTTTTCAAGCTTTTTCACCCACTCCGCGGATGTTGTCGATTTAATGCTGTAAGATAGCTATGTCCAACATCAACGTTAAAAATTTGAACATGTATTGAGCACGCCACGCTGATATTTCGACAGATAGTATGCTATAAAAGTATTTTATAATCTTTATGAAGAAAGAGTTAGTTGATTATATAAGTATACACTTCGAACGCGAAAATAGCAAAGAAATGCAAGCAGAAATTAAGTAGTAGCAATAAGTTGTAACAGAGTATAATAGTTTTGTTCACCTGTCTTTTGTTTGTAACACCTCAACTAATCGAGGTAGATAGAGAGTTATATATAGTCATGTGAAAAATAGTAGAGACAATTTGGGATATGTCATACAAATCCAAAGGAAACAAATATTTTAATTTATTTCTGAGTAAGTTTTTTATTTTGAAAATAGCTAATGTACTTACTATCTAATAATAATAGAAATAATGAAATAATTTGGTCAAATTCTATTCACAAAGAAAAGACAAAAACTATTTCAATCAATTCAAGTTTCAATTAATTATAACTTTTTTTAACATTATTTGATTGTTGAGGTATTTTGTTTATTTAGTATTTCGTTGTTAAGTCTTTATTATGTATAACGGCTCGACATCGACGAGACATAGGATTCAAGCAATTTTTGGCATGTGGCCTGGAGAATAGCTTCCCACGCTTCCTTTACCAGTGACTAGATGGCATGATGCTTTCTTTACTCCTCAAAGCTACTTTCAAATCTCGCCAAAAGTTCTCAATTGGATTTAAATACGGCGATTGACCAGGCCAACAAGCAGATCAGTGCTAATGACATTTTTTTTACCAGCTTCGATGTGTGCCATGGGTCATTGTCTTGCTGAAAAACCCATCGAAGCGGCATATTATCTTCAGCATAAGGTAACATCACTTCACTTAAAATATTGCAATAAGTGGTTGCTGTCATAGTCTCTTCAATCCAATATATCGGACCTATACCATAGCAGGAAAACCATCCCTAAACCTTGGTGGATCTTCCTCCATGTTTAATATTTTTAACTGTATATTGTGGTTTGAAAGCGGTGTTCATTGGGTCTCGGACATGTGCACCAAAGTCAGGGTAAAACATATTACATTTAGACTCATCTGACTATAGGATATTACGACATTTCTCCACTGGCCAGCTGGCATGCCCTTGAGAAAAAAGTAGCCTATTAGAAACATTTTGTTTTGACAGATAACTTTCCTAATTTTTGTCGATTTTAAATCTTTTACATTGAGCATTTTGCGAAGGGTGGAAGTATCAACGTTTAAAGAAAATTCGAGTTTTATGTCTTTTGAAGATGCAAATGGATTTTTTTCCCACAAATCACACTATTATTTTCATTAGCTGATGAAATTTTTGATTTTCGTACGCGTGTTTCCTTTTGCAGTTTATACTTTATTGCATTTTCTACCATTCTCATAGAGCATTTCAACGTCTCGCCTATTTTTCAGTACGAAAATCTCCTTGGAAAGGTGTTTTATTTGTTCTCAAAGCTGAAAGCTACAATGCCGCCCTCTGCCCATTTTTAATCACTAAATTTTGAAATATTTTAATGTAGGTGTCCCTATTATTTTTCACGACTGTATAAATAATTGATCAGGACGATGAGACGTGTTGAATTCCGAGTGACTATCTGTTCGTCCATCCCTCCATTCTTGCAAGCGATAACTTGAGCAAAAATTAAGAGATATTCATGAAACTTGGTACACGTGTTCCTTGGCAGTATAAGAAAGTTGGTAAGGTGTAAGGTGGAAAGATGGGCGGAATAGGACAATTTCCACGCACACGAATAGGGGTTAATCGAAAAACAATAAAGTTCTATACTTTATATATATTATATATAAAGTTAAAGATACAAAACTGTAATTTGGTAGAGGGACTTTTAAGAGGGAGAGTCATCTATGGTTTGAAAATTTTTAAAAGTGATCATGGTCCGCCTCCTAATAGGTTTAATGTACATATACTACAAAGCACAAAAGCTATATCAAATAAACTTGCTGAGAACAAATCCTTTCCCAACCTCCTCAGACAATGTGAAAAAGGGTGAAATCGGATGATAACCACACTCACTCCCTATATAACGGTTTTGTGGAAAACTGCTAAAAATGCGATAACTCACCAAATAAATACGTGTATGCCATCTCGTGTCTAAAAGTTGTCACAGTCGGACCATAATTTTTCAAAGCCCTCTTATACCGAAGATGTGGACCCCAGGCCTATGGGTTTTTACCTTTTTACCGAAAATATTGGTTAATCTATGAGATATCTTAATGAAATTCAATAAGTATCTTTTCATGATAATAATGTGTTTGTGTCAAAAATGGTCAATGGTCAATGGTGTGTCAATAATATAAGGATTTTCAAACTTCCAGTAGACTTTATACCATATATATCGATCAATATTTGAGTTATCTCTGTGAAATTCGGAGAGCGTCTCTCTCTGGTAACGGTACGTCCGTGTAGTTAAAATGGGCAAAATCGTATAAATACTTTCCCTACCCCCATATACCTAATATAAGAATTTCAAACAACAGGGTGGCTTCATACAGTATATATCGGTCAATATGTAAGATATCTTTCCAAAATTAAGAGAACATATGTATGTATGACCACGAAAATGTGTGAAATCGGTCAGCGAATTATCCAGCTCCCGTATACTAAATATAACGATTTACGTTATTTTAGCAGACTTTATGCCGAATATGTCGGTCAGGTGTGTCTTATCTTCATAAAATTGCATGAAAACCCGGTCTCAAGTGTACCTGAGTAATGCCAAAAGTTAATGCAATCAGTCCAGGCCTTTAACTAGCCCAAATATACCCGATATAATTCCCGACTTTCCAGGTCACTTGAAATCGTTTATGTTGGTCAATATGTGTGACATTTTAGTGAAATTAAGTCGGTATGTTTTCTTAAACATAAGTGGTATGGTTTGCGCTAAATATAAATTAAATCGATCTATACCGTGCTCTAAGCCTCTTATTTCTATTATCATGATTTCCGTTTCGCTGGTGGACTTTTTCCTTATATACATGATATATTTAATTAAGCCATGTTTGTTGAGGTTATATCGCATAACACATATTTAGTTGATTTTAACACAAATATCTCGGCCACGAAGTAAAATTTAGTAATGGAAGTATGTGAATCTATGACCTGTAATATAAGTTAATAAGATACCAAACATGGTTGTAATCCAATCATGGTTTCGTCGAATAATGGATGTTCAATTCTTACGCAACATTTTTATACTCTCGAAACATGTTGCAACAGAGTATATTAGTTTTGTTCCCCTAACGGTTGTCCATCCGTCCATCCGTCTGTGCAAGCGAAAACTTGAGTAAAAATTAAGATACCTTGATGACACTTGGTACACGTGTTCTTTGTCACCATAAGAAAGTTGGTAGTGCATATGGGCGGAATCCATCATCTGCCACGCCCACATTAATCAAAAACAGTTAAAGTGCTATAACTAAGCAGCAAATTAAGATATAAACGTGTTATTTGGTATGGGGGATCCCAGCTAAGCACGGCATCTGTGGGTACAAATGTTTGTAAAAGTGGGTATGGCCCCGCCCCTAATAAGTTTAATGTATATATCTCACAAACCGTTAAAGGTATATCATTAAAATATTGCTTAAAACAAGTTTTTCTAGAATGTTCTCACATATCGGGAAAATAAGTAAAATCGGATAATTACCACGCCCACTTCCATAAAAGGTTATGTTGAAAACTACTACTAAGTGTATTAACTCGCTAAGCAAACACGTGAAAATTATTAAATCTTACTGAAAATATGGTACGGAAGGGCTGCATTGGATTCCGTGTACACTTCGGGGATGGGTGTGGCACCACCCACTTTTAGGTGAAATCCCATATCTCAAGAAGCCCTTAACCAAATTCAACCAAATTTGTTACTTGACATTATATTTGCATATTTATGTCATTTTGTGAAAATGTGTGAAGTTGGATAACAACCACACCTACTTCTCACATAATACAATTTTAAATGTAATCTGAATTTTTCACTTTAAAGTATATAAATCAAGCAGCAATTAAGATATGGGAATGAAACTTTCAACAAGTAGTGCTTTCAAGATATGCCAGCACATGCGCAAAAATTGTCGAAATCGACATATAACCTTTCAAGTCCTCATATACCCAATATAAGGACCACAGTGCCTATAGCTGACTTTATATCGAAAATATCATTAAATGCATGGATATCGTAACGAAATTCGAGCATTATCTTTCCCTGATAATAATGTGCTCTTATGTCAAAAATGGGGAAAATTGGGTAAATACTTTCCCTAACCCCCATATACCTAATATAAGAATTTTCAACTTCTCGTTAGACTTTATACCATATATTTCGGTAAATCCGTAATTTATCGTAGTAAAACTCGAGGATTATCTTTCCATGATAATAAAGTGCCTTTGTGTCAAAAGTGGGCGAAATCGTGTAAACACTTCACGTAACCCCCATATACCTAATATAGGAATTCTAAACATTCGGTTGGTTTTATACGGCATATATCGGTCAATATGTAAAATATTTTGCAAAATTAAGTGAACGTATAATATTGGATATATATACCATAGTGTAATGCTGAAAATGTGTGAAATCGGTCTATGAATTACACCAGCTACATATACTACATATAATAATTTTCGTTATTTTAGCAGACTTTAAGCCGAATTTGTCGATCCCTGGTGGGTTATCTTCGAAAAATTGCGTGGAAACATGTTCCCTAGTATATTTGAGTAATGAAAAGAGTTAATGTGAAAAGTGCTGACTACCTCTATCCCAAATATGCCCGATATAAGAATTGCCGACTTTCTATCTGACTTTAAACCGTTTATGTTGGTTAATATGTGTAATATTTTAATGAAATTTTGTATTAACATAATACGATTTAGTTAATTTGGTAAATTTTAATATAAATATCTCTGACACGAAGTAAAATATACTAATAAAACTCCGTGAAGCTATGACCCGTAAAATAAGTTAATAAAATACCAAATATGATTGTAATCCATTTACCGTTTCGTCGAATAATGAGTGTTGATATCTTAAGCAAAATTTTTTAATAAAAAGTCATGCCAACACCTGAAAGTATTTCCCCTCCCTTGAGACTTGCATCTTGCGAGAGTATAAAATGTTGGGTTATACCCGAACTTAGCCGTTTCTTCCTTGTTTAATATAAATTTTGCCAGTACCTGAAGCATTTCCTCGCCTTTGATCCTTGTACATTTCGGGAGTAGAAACTGTTTGCTTACTCCAGAACCTAGCCCTTCCTTATTTGTTTTTTCTATATTTTCAACCATTTTAAATGGCTATTCCTGCCTAATATGATTAAACAAATTTTTTATCATAGTAGTAGTTTAATAAATCTTCGCGCCAATTAAAATTGGCTATATTTATTAACTTAAGCAGGTTTTAATGTACAGGAATCTAGTTAAGTTACGACGTATTTGAAAAATCAAACCTAAAAATACACCTTCATACATAATACAAAATACTGTAAAAATACCCGACTGTTTCAAAATCCAAAAGTTCGCGCAGTATCTTTTGATTACATTTCGTAGAAATCATGAAACATCATGGGAACATTTCCAAAATACGCTGGCGACGTCCGACTTCTTACACAATGGACAGGGTGTAGGTAGTCAACTTTATTCACAGTAGGGCTGCATCGCTTTCACATAAATTAAGTCCGTGAGAATGGCTTCTCGGGAATAAAATCATCATCTCTACCAGCTCAAAGTGTATAACCTGATTTATTATATTTTTTCTGTTGCGATAGTGTTAAATGAAGGTTTCAATCAAATTTAAATGTTATGAATGAAGTTATTTTGAAATAAGACGATGGTTTTCCTAGAATGGGCTGTAACATGTAACATTTCACATATATTAAACAACGCTGAAACATTTGGTTTTTAATTGAATGTCTTATGTTGGATAATATAATTTCCGACGTACTCTATATTAAATTTCTGGTTTCACGTCAACCTATTTCTATCCATATATTTATACACATACATATATACGAGTATATAAGTATTTATTGTTATTAGTTTGTATATAGAAGTCATACAAAAATTTTTTTCAATTTGTATAAATAAATGTGCACATTCGAAATGATAATTTGATAAAAAATACATTAGAAATGAAAGATATACAATTTCAAGTTAATTCGTCATTCGTTTTATCTTTCTTTGATTTAGTATCTGTAGCCTCTTCAATTAATTGTTGGCATGCCCAACGCATAAAGTAAAATTTTGAACTTTTGTGATCATTAGTGCCAGAAAGACGGGTACCACTAAATTTAGGGTGCCCCATAATATTGCCTGTACAACTTTCATTGATATAAAAATTATTTGACACAGAGCTTAATCTCTCAATCAGCTTATGGGCAGTTTTTGACTCGGCAAATACTGACGCTGTATAGGCATATCTTGATTCTTTTATTAACAAGCTTACGATCTTATCTAATTCGTTTTTTTTATAAAGATAGACACTTAGTACTGGTCCGCAGATATCTTGGGTCATTAGGGGATCCAAGGGATCGTTACAAATCACCACTGTTGGTTCTATAAAGTAACCATGAGATTTGCAGTAATTCCCACCATATATAATTTGAGATTTCGAATTGTCACTGGCTCTCTTAATGTATTTTATTATGCGCTCATAAGCAATTTCGCTGATTACGGAAGATGTTACTGATGTGAAATCGCATGGGTCTCCCACCTTGATGCAAGCTATCTGATCTAAAAGTACTTCCTTTAAGTGAACCCATACCGTTTCTGGAACGTAAATACACGAACATGTTGAACATTTTTGGCCTGAATATTCAAAGGCTGCTTGGGCAGTTGCCTCTGCTACCACATTCACATCCGCACTTTCGTGAACAAAATGGAAGTTTTTCGTACTGCATTCGGCCACCATACGCGGATAACTTTTAAAATTTTTAATTCGTAGATAAGTAACATTAAATATGTTATGAAAGTTTGAAGTCCTACCAGCAAAATTAAGCCCACCAAAATAAGGTGATTTAGTAATTACGTCCACAAATAAGTTGCCATTACAAGGTATGAAGTTTAGAACACCAGGAGGCATACCAGCTTTCTTTGTAGCATTCCAAACTAAGTAATCAGAAAATATACTATTACTGGAAGGCTTCCAAAGCACACAGTTTCCCATAAGGGCGGGACTTAGTGCCAGATGAGCAGAAAAATTGTTATGATTAAAGGGTGAAATAGCTGTGACGAATCCGTTTAGTGGACGCTGGAAGTATGTTGTTTTGATTCGTTCGGGATTACTATTGCTTAGATTAATTTGGGATAGACGCAGTATATAATCGGCACTTTTTCGTAACAAGGCAATTAACTGGAAAGTGTCTTTCTCAGCTTCCTTCGGTGTTTTTGCTTGTCCTAACATTATTGCGGCATTCAGCATATGATGGTCTTCCTCTGCGATAATGTCGGCACATTTTCGCCATATTTCTGCTCTTTCTTTCAGTTTGGTATTTTGCCAATTTTTTTTACTATACAATGCTGTTTCAATACCAAGTTTGATTTGTTGAGTGTTGGCGTAATAAAATTTTACAAGCGTACGTCTATGATTGTGCGGATGTACTTGTAGCTGCTCATCATTACTAAAAATACTATTATCGCCAATGCTTATTGGCAAGCGAAAGACAGTTTTTTGCACTTTATCTAAAGCTTCAATAAGAGCTTTGCTATCCATAGAATTTGGTTTGTAGTCCATCATGTTTTTAAAATATCGTTTGCAACCTAAACTCAGTGTGGCGCGATTGCTCATAAAGCTGACACTATTGGAATGAATTCTGAAAATGTTACTCATTTCACTTTTCACATTTTAGTTGATAACTAATGAATTAAGGCTCATTTATTAAAAATTAAATTATACAAAATAAAGCAATTTCGAAAAATTGAAACTTAAATATTTTTGGATAACAGAAAAACCTCAGTTTTAAACATATTAATAAAATATTGCTATGCATGGTAAAAATATAGGCTGCATAATTCAATTATACAACTACGGCTATGGATTCCAGTTGCTTCCAATATCTTAACCATGCCTATTTTCACTGGTACACCAAGAAATTCTCTATTTGTGTCATTTTCTGCGCGAGCTTTCGCCCAGCTTCAGTTGGGGCACTGAATGCTATCATATCCAGTGGAATTTCTTCTCCGAATATGGTGTTTTGCTGAACCGCATTAATTAGTTTTGTTGCTATATGTAGCCGTCTATGTAGTGGAGAAACCCATATGCGAGATATACCACATCTAAATGTGCATAAAAAATACAGATATAGATATTTGTATGGTTGGTATTCTAGAGACAAAGGCTAACAAAATATATTTAATCATTTAAATTACTTGGCAGGATATTCTTCTTCAGTGCAACAGTCAAGCCCTTCTACTTTAATATATTTGTTAGCTTTTTCGAGTGGAACAACTAAACAAAGACCAACAATTTGGTATTTACGGACAGCTAAATAAGCCTGTAATAAAAATGAACATATTAATTTGCGCCAGAAAATTATGTAGTAAAATACATACAACAAAAGTTGGTGGGATAACATAGGAGGCGAATCCCAGCTCTTTATCGACAATTTTCAATACATCAGCTAAACGTTCATGTCGTCTATTGTGTGAGGATTCTGTGATACGCAATATACGACCATCCGCACCCCATTCGGGGTAGATAGCTACGATATCTTCATCGATCCAACCCTTGAAACGCAGTAAATGCAAAGATGCATGATAATCGTGATGCAGTTTTTCCTCCTCTGCCTCATGTATGCTATAAACCAGACCGCATTGTTTACATTGGTGAGCACCAAAAAATCTTTGTCCTGCATCAATTTGGTATTGATTAGTCCCACGATCCAAATTCCAAGGCCGTGAAAAGTCTCGTTTAGAGTGTTGTTGCAAAGGCTTCCATGGATTTCTGTAAAATATTGGGAACATCTTTTCCTTATTGCTATCGCTAGACTCAGGTAAAGGTAATGGAATTTCGCCAACGTTGTATTGAATAGAAGCATCCGTTTTGTCTAAAGCTTTTGAATTTCCGGAAATCCCGCTCTGTACTTTCACGTTATTATCGACCTGTTGTAAATTGCTTAAAAAGGCACTTTCTTTTAATTCTTTCCGTATTGTTTTCATTATTTCATCTGCCTCCTCACGTCTTTGGTTGTAATTTGCAATAAAAATATCAAAATTTTCTTCTGTACATATATTGTTTTCAATTAGAAAGTCCAGCATTCGATGTTGTTGCGCTTCAACCTCGGGATCATCTGTATTATAGGGAAGACGCTGACGAAAGTAATCTTGCTCATTTACCAATACGAAAACTTGGTCAACAATTTTGGCAGCTTCTTCTTTATGGTTCTCTGGATCTGCTATGAAGATAGTGAAGTTTTCTTCTGTGCACATATTATTATTAATAAGGAAATCAAGTAACAAATGTTGTTGCTCTATAGCTGAAGGATCAGTAGTATTATACGGAAGCCGTGTACGAAACTGTAAATAATCCATTTCAGTAGATAGCTGTGTAATAGGAGTTTGCAAAGTATGATTGGGTAGACTTTCTTGTTCATTAATAGTTTGATTAGTCATAATGCTTTTAGAAATTTTGTCCATATCCCCATAGGCTGTGTCATCTAAATTTTTTAAAATTGCTTCAACAGTAGCTTGTTCATCGGATATATCATAAGTTGCTGAAATTTAGATATTAGAATATATACAAATAATAAAATTAGTTTTAAAATTTTAATTACTTGAAGGTCTCCTTTTTTGTCTCCTTTTCATTTTCTTTTCTTCTTGTATCAAAGATAATTTGCCATTGCAAATAGAAGCTCTAATATTATCTGTAATACGTATTTCTTTAGGCGTATTGTTACTTCGACCGGATTTAAAAAACTTTCTTTTTGTTGGAGCGGTAGCAATTCCAGATTCAGTTTCATTTTCAATAATAGTAGCTTCTATTGTGGCTGATTCATGCGAAATTAAAGGAATGATTTCCTCCGAATTCGACAGCTCTTCATAGTCATCAAAATTACTATCGATGTCAGAAAAATCTGTATCAATGTCTTCAACTATTTGAAGTTCTTGATCGTTTTTACTTGTCGGCAAAACATATTCAGATGCGCTGTTAGTATCATCTATTCTTGAAATAACAGTGAGGGGCCGAGCCATGTCAATAGGATTTTTACATGAACGAAAAATATGATGAATCTTTTCTATATTTTGGCGCTCCACTCGTTTAGAGGTGATGCGATTCTTCAGATTTTCATTGCGTACATTTTTTAATATCACATCAATATCTACAGAAGAAAGAGTACTTCGAACGTTTCTTCCTCCCGATATAATTGGTCGTCGTCTAATTTTGTGTTTCACTCCTTTGTTAATATTTACTTGTCCAAAATTCCGCCGACCACGGCTTCGTGGAGAAATATTCTTATTAGTTATTAGTGGTGCTTTTATCCTAACAGGCAAATTTTTCTGTACTTCTGCATATGAACTTGTAGGCCGGGATGTAGAGTAAAATTTAGATGTTGAAATTGTAGCAGGAGCTTCGTCATTTAATGAAACTTTTGAAATTTTTTTGTGTGGACTTAATTGTAAATTTTCTTCCGTCCGCTCATGATGGCGTTTTTGTGCCTCCGACCGAATATTTAATATTTCTGGAGTACTATTGGCGGTTATCCTCATTGAGGTTTTGAACATTTTTTGTAACTGCTCATCAGAACTATCTTCTAGATCAGTATTAGGTGCATTTTCCTTACCACTTGGACTTATTAAAGCATAGTTCTGTAAAGTGTTTCTAACACATTTGGTACGGGGACTTCTTCGTAAAGGTGACGTACACACGGTTTTCCCAACATAAATGGGAGCATCGTTAAGAAAACTTATGGCACTTGATTTACGATTTGAATCTAAAAACTTTTCAATATTACGCATACTCCTTGTTGTTATAGAGCTATTTTCGGTAATATCATTTGAAGATTCTAATAATTCAATTCCCTCCAACATATTTCCCGCCACTTTAATTTCGCCATCAGAAAATAAACTTTTCTTCCTCTCAGATAATCTTGGTGTTGGATTACGAACAACACGTGGTTTTCTTGAACTCTTTGGAGTTTCCATTTATACAAATTAATTTAAAAAACATGTGAATATAAGAAATCGGTTTTTATTAGTAATATCAACACCAGAGAAACGCGCCAATTGAGTTTGACATATTTATAACTTTATAAAAACAATAACAGCACGGTTGCATACCGATAGACCGATATATAATATTGATTGCACATATACTTCTCTACTTTATATAATGTCACTGCTACACATTTTTCACATCAGTCTTAATAATATTAATAATGCCAGGTGAAAATATGGTATGGTGGAAAATTTTACTGTGGTGTAAATATTTTCTATTTATTAATAACTGAGAACTGTATTCAACGAGCTAGCCTGCGTTTCTTGCTTCGTATCTTTCGTATTGCTTCGTAAATCTTCGTATTCAGCTTTGATGGAATCTGGAAGATATTGCTAATATCCTGTACTGTCCTAATGCGAGAATTATATTTGGGAATATCACGACATTATGCCCGGTGATAGAACAAGAATTCTAACATCCATTTATTGATTTCAAGTTTGTTTAATATTTTTTGTATACTTAATGCCTTTTTCTGCTATTGTCCTTTCCCCAGTCCCTTTATCGAGTGAGAGATGTTAGTAACTCTATGTGTAACTTACAAGTTATATGATTGATTTCTGTATTATCCCTTGACGTGTGCATGGCGGTTCTCCTAAAATTGTTTCTTCGTAAATAAATATCTGTATGCACAAATAATAATTGTAAAATTTTACATACCACTTGGGCTGGACAAATTCAGACGTTTGTATTCACCACGAAAAATGACAAAATTTATCTTTCTCTTATCATAAATTTAAATTTTTTCCGACATGTATGTATTTATATTGTATATATGTATGTATTATATGCGTATGTATTTATGTGATATATTAAAAAATATTGCTTAAGAATTCAACACACATTATTCGACGAAACCGTAAATGGATTCCAATCATATTTGGTGTTTTATTAACTTATATTACAGGTCATAGCTTCACGGAGTTTTATTACTATATTTTGCTTCGTGTCTGAGATATTTATATTAAAATTGACCAAATTAACTGAATCGTATTATGTTTAAGAAAATATATCCACTTAATTTCATTCAAATATTACACATATTGACCAACATAAACGGTTTAAAGTCAGATAGGATGTCGGCAATTCTTATGTCAGGCATATTTGGGATAGAGGAAGATCTGCACTGATCACATTAACTCTCTTCATTACCCAAATATACTAGGGAACATGTTTCCACGCAATTTTACGAAGATAACTCACATAGTGACCGACATATTCGGCTTAAAGTCTGTTAGAATAACGAAAATTATTATCTGTGGTATATGGGAGCTGGGACCGGGACCGATTTCTCACATTTTCGGCATTAGACTATGGTACATAAAATATTATACGTTCATCTAATTTTGCTAAAATATCTTACATATTGATCGATATATGCCGTATAAAGCCAAGCGGATGTTTGAATTTCTTATATTAAGTATATGGGAGCTACATGAACTGTTTACCTGATTTACCTGGAAAGTTTTTACCAGTTTTACCTAAAAGATAAAGAAAGACCTAGAAAGATAATTCTCGATTTTCACCACGATATTTTACCGATTTACCGAAATATATGGTATAAAATCTAACGAGAGGTTGAAAATCTTTATATTAAGTATATGGGGTTGGAGAAGTATTTACCCGATTTTCTCACCCGAAATATCTTAATTGCTGATTGATTTATATACTTTAAAGTGAAAGAATCAGATTAAATTTAAAATTGTATTATTTGAGAAGTAGGCGTCAATTTCACCCACTTTCACAAAGTGACATAAATATGCAAATATAATGTCAAGTAACAAATTTGGTTGAATTTGGTTAAGGCGTTCTTGAGATATGGGATTTCACCTAAAAGTGGGCAGTGCCACACCATCACCAAAATTTTACACGGAATCCTATGCAGCCCTTCCGTACCATATTTGCAGAAAGATTTAGTGATTTTCTTGTGTTTGTTTAGCGAGTTAATGCACTTTTAGTAGTTTTCAACATAACATTTGTATGGGAGGTGGGGGTGGTAACTATCCGATTTTATTTATTTTCCCAGTATATGAGAACATTCTAGAAAAAATTGTTTTGAGCAAAGTTTGAATGATATAGCTTTGACGGTTCGTGAGATACATACATTGAACTTGTTGGAGGGCCACTCCCACTTTTACAAACTTTTTTACCCACAGATGCCGCGCTTAGCTGGGATTCTCCATACCAAGTAACATGTTTCTATCTTTATTTGTTGCTTAGTTATAGCACTTTATCGGTTTTCGATTAATGGCATTTTGTGGGCGTGGCAGATTTCCTATTACGCCTATCTGCAGTATCAAACTTCTTATGGTGACTAAGGATAGGTGGACCAGGTGGACCAATTCATCAAGATATCTTAACTTTTACTCAAGTTATCGCTTATACGGACGGACGGAGCGAGAGTATTAAAGAAAGAGCTTGCAGTCATCACATGAGTATTGAAACAAATAGCTCAGCAGAACAATACATAGCAGTTGATCACAAACTGGCAGCATTTACGGTGAAGAACTTCAATTGATACTGATGTACGTGGCGAGAAAATTATTGAACAATCGTAGACATTGATTGTACTCGCAATCGACGTTATTAGTGTTCGAATATGTCAATCGGAAATTAAAGCTATAATGTTACTGAAAATTGGGACGAATATTTGAATAAAGTAATTAACATTTCGAACAGTTTAAAGAAGTATTATATAACAAAGACTTATTGAAATTTTAGTAAAACAATTAGAAAGCGTGTCATTGAAATTCATTTGGAATGAAAGATAAGAATTTTTATAATATTAGATTTTTATATTAAATTATTTATATTAAATATTAGATAAGATTTTTATATTAAATATTAAGAAAAAAACTAAGAATACTTAGAAAAACACTCTTATAGAACATCGGCGGTATAATGTTTGATAGTTTTTGATTTAAACTAAAACTTGCATACTTATATATGCCCAAAGTCACGGTTAGATCATATCATATCACATATCATATCATGATATTGAATATTAGATCATATCATCACATAGATCATATTAGATAGAGACCAAAAAGCGCAACCATTAAAATATAGTATTTTGTGTTTTCTATTTTTAGAATCCAAAGTTGTAATACTGCAAAAACAAGTGTAAATACAAGACAATAATAGACTAACAACTTTATTTCACTTTGTTCTTCGCTTTTAGTTAGACGCAGTTAATTAAATTTGTCATCCTTGAGCTTCTTGAATCAGAATTTAAATATCCAATTAGCTGTTTGCAGAAATAGTTCATGACATTTGACCTCAGATCTTTGGGGTTTATATTACTCGTTCAAAATGCGTAAACCACACCCTAACAGTTAACGTAAACATGTATTCGATTTTATTTTATGTACAGCTACAATATACTTATAGTATATATACATATACTTAATTATTTTTAACATTAAAACAAAGCTAATTTTTTAAGAATTACTTTATTACAAAATCAGGTACTGCAAAGTATGCTACTAGAACTATATTAAACAGAAATTACTAATACGTGCAAAATACTTATGGTAATACATGTATTAATATCACAGTATGTTTTAGATAGCGCTAGTGTTTCTTAAAACTGATTCAATCCAATCAACATATTTGCTGACTCGTGTGTATATCCCCGGAAGTCCGGGTCTGGCGCACCCGATTCCTGTTGAAACAATTCCAACTAATATTTTATCCTTCATGATAAGTGGACCGCCAGAATCAGCCTGAATTGTTGGTTTATTATTATTTTTTGTTTTAATTTATAAATAAATATAGTACATAAATACATTCATAACTATGGAATACTTACCCAACAGGAATCTGCTCCTCCATTTTTGAGTCCTGCACATATTTGTGTATCTGAGATTAAACTGCTGGGCTTCCCATTTATTTTATAAGATTTCTCACAACTATGATTATTCCAGATTTTCACCGTAACTTTTTTTAGAATATCTGCTTTGTGACCTTCTTCTTGATTTTCATTTGTCCATCCCCAACCAGATACAATTGCTAATTGATTTTCGTATTCTATAAAAGGATTTTCAACACTTACACATATTGGCTTGACATTTTCCGTAAATTTCAAAGGTTCATCCAACTGAAGTAGAGCTAAATTAGCAAAGAGGATTCATGAAATTTTTTGAGAGTAAATTTAAAACAAAAACTTTTTGCATACCAATATCATTTTTTACACTGGTGCATTCATATTTTGGATGAGTTATAATACTTTTAAAGTTAATGCGAATAGGAGTCGATTTTTCGGCTGAATTACCATTAAGATACTGTGATAGACTGTGAAGACCTATAACACCTTGGATTTGTGATGTTTGAAAAATCTTGTTCAATCCATTGCAGACACAATGTCCGGCTGTCACAAGCCACTGTTCATTTAAAATACTAGCGCCGCAAAAGTGTCCTCCACGTCGCATTAGGCTTACCATAAATGGTAATTCATTTTTCTCAGCTTCCGAACCTCCTACAATTTTCGGACTTCGATAATTACAAGGTAATGAAGAAACTTTCCGGATTAAAAAAAGAAAATACTAGTAATTTTTTTGTTGAATTGGTTTGAACTATTTAAATGTTAATAAGTAGTGTTCCTTTGCAATGATGTGTGTTTCTCTACTGAATTGTTTAAGTATTATATTCTCGCAAAATGTTACACAGAGTATAATAGTAATATCTAGAACTAATAGAGATAGATATTATTTATATATATCACAAGACAAATTTAATTACGGATATCTCTCTGTCCGTCTTTCTGCCCGCCCGCCGGTACAAGCGATAACTTGAGTAAAAGTTTATAATACAAATGAGGAGGTTGGTATTACAAATGGGCAAAATGGTACTATTGCCATTCCAAATTGGTAAAAAATGCTGACAATTTTGGATTTGTTAATCCTCAAAATTAACAGAAACTGAATTATAATTTGTGCCCAAGAATTATAAAACCACTGCAAAGCTGTTAATGAACCTGCTCAAAGACCTGTTTTAGATGCCATAGAAAATTTAGTAAAAATAATTAATAAGGAATCGGAAAAACTCTGCGATCAGTTAAACCTTGAAAAGTTGATTGGATCAATGCCAAAGAAGCTAAAATTTGATATTGATGCTAAATGTGGTGCTTGGTACAATTTTCTAGATAATTTCAATGCTACTTTGTTGCTTTGAGCTAAGTTTCGCCGATGTGGTTATCACTTGGGACCACAATGGGCAGATTGGGCAAAAGCCATCATCATTAGGCTTAAATGTGGCTAATTGGGGTCAGGCGCTCCTGCACCTTCCTTTTCAACCAACCAACCAACCAACCAACCAAATATGAAGTCGTTTAAGTTTTATGAATTTTTTAATTATTAAAATTGTATTTTTGAATATTCTTTTGTTTTCTAATGAAAATTTGATTGTAAAATTTGATGAAATTTCTTGCCACATCTTTGCAAACAATTTCTTGATAAACCGTACAAATGTAAAAATAAAAGTATTTAAACGAGGTGACATTTCTAAGTGACGTTTATGTAAATTTGAAGTGGGTATAGTTAAAGTTTACGTATTTTGGAAACATGATGGGAATTTTATGTAATAAATTTGGTTCAAATTGGTAAATTAATTTGTAAAATATTTATGAAATTGCACCAACTCGTTTCCAGCTTCGTTTACTCTCTTAAGTAAGACTTTTTAAAGTCCGATGTAATCACACATACTATTTTAGTGTCTACCAGTGTTATTTAGATATTTGTCACTTTTCGAGTTGCTCAAAAGAACGCAATTACAAATGAAATAACATTCGACAATGTGAAAATATCGCCGTTCTCAGAGCGACAAAAAATCGCAATTTTTTTGCGATAAATGTTCAGTCGGAGAAATATTTTGATATGTAATCTTTTTATATGGGTTTTTAATCCAATTGCCTAAACACAAATATGTTTATTTTATTTTACTGAGTGAAGACATTGGAGAAATAAAAAATCTTGAGAAAGGAAATGTAAATGCAATAAATGTGAATACACTTTTAAAATGTTTCTTTATTATTGCTCAGCCGATACCGCCCCGTTATTATGTGAACTTTCTTATGGATTGACTGTGCAGGAGAATTTTTATGTTAAAGGGCTGCAAATAAGCTTTACATAGTTGAACAGTGCTCTAAAAAGTCCTTAGGGGTGGTGATGGTCAAGTTTTTAAAAACAGTTTTTTATGGATCGTTCCCGAAAGTAATTCATGAAAGAGTTTGACATTGATAGGAGTTAATTTAAAGTCTGCCTTAAATAGTGTCCAACAGTAGATATAATCAGAAATTTAACAAACCATTTTTAAAAAAGAAATCTGGCAGTACAGCGTTTTGATAGTATTTTTCGATTTTCTTCAAAGGCAGTATCAATACACAATAATTTCCAGCATCATGACGCTCGATTATGATCAGTATCCTAATTTTAGGAAAATGAATTAAAAAAATTTTTGGTAACTTTAAGGTACAAAAAACTAGTAAAGCAGGCTTTAATTAATCTAAAAATACTATTGTATTTTCATTTAAATATCTGTTGTTACAAAATATATGAAACAACTTGAAATAACAATTACCGAAATACCCTATGCGAAAAAAATGTGTCTCTAAAAGTGTCAGAAAGTCCACTTCGCCTTTTATAATTTGCATCATATATACTCTGCATTAATATATAAAAATATGTGATGAAATATTTCTGTGTTCATATGGAAAAGTAGTACATGAAGAATACGAAAACTCTAGTAATTTTATTGCAAAATTTAATTATTCGAAACGAGTTTCATATGAAACCCTCTAATTCTACTTAAAAATTACTATGCCCCCAAAAATTAACAATTTCAGCAAAATATGCTAGAACGGATAAGTCAAGAATTAAAGTTTTGTTTGACAATTATTTTGATAAATGATGACTACCCTAGTATTCACGAACTCCGACCAATTACTGTGAAATATTCATAAAAAATCAGGTTCAAACAAATATTTTGAAATCGGCTGAAATTGAACATCTGGCTTAATAATGTAACTCATGTTTTTAATTTTGTCTTGCGTGTCATTCATTTAATTGAGAATTTACCAACTTTTTATACTCTCGCAACATGTTGCTAAAGGGTATATTAGTTTTGTTCACTTAACGGTTGTTTGTAACACCTAGAAATAATCGAGTTAGATATAGAATACATATATAGAAGACATATATATAGACATATATATATAAATGATTAGGATGAAAAGGCGAGTTGAAATCTGAGTGACTGTCTGTCCGTCCGTCCGTCCGTGCAAGCGATAACTTGAGTTGATATATTGAGATATTTTGATGAAATTTGGTACACGTGTTTTTTGTCACCGTAAGACAATTGGTGTTGCAGATGGGAGTAATTGGACATCTGCCACGCCCACAAAACGCCATTAATCTAATAAAACAGATAATGTGCTATAACTAAGTGGAAAATTAAGATATAAACGTGTCATTTGGTATAGAGGATCCTAGTAGGGCGGGGCATCTATGGGCAAAATTTTTTGTAGAAGTGGGAATGGACCCACTCCTCAATAGATTTAAAGATATAAAAATCCGTTAAAGATATATCAATCAAACTTACTCCGACTAAGTTTTTCTAGCATCTCCTCATACATTGAGAAAACTTGTGAAATCGAAGAATAACCACGCCCACCTCCCATACAAAGGTTATGCTGGAAACTACTAAAATTGCGTTAACTGGCTAAAGGAACATGTCAGAAACATTAACTATTACAGCAAGTATGATACAGGAGGATTGCATAGGAATCCATGTAAAGTTTTCTTGATGGGCATGGAACCGCCCATTTTAGGGGAGATCCTATATATCAAGAACGCCTTAACCGATTTCAACAAAATTTGGTAAATGCCATTATATTTTGAATTTTCACTCACATTGTGAAAATGGACGAACTCGCATAAAAACCACGCCTACTTCTCATTTAACACAATTTTACGTTTTATCTGATACTTTCACTTTAAAGTACATAAATCGAGCATCTATTAAGATATTGGAATTAAGCTTTTCACGAATAGTACTTTCAAGATATGCCATCTCAGTGCCTCTATCTGACTTTTTACAGAAAATATCGGTAAATCTGTAAGATATTGCAATGAAATTTGAGGATTTCCATGATAATAATGTGATCTGGTGTCGAAAATGGGAAAAAGGGGGTAAATACTTACGCTAGTTCACATATACTAATATAAGGATATATATAAGGATATATTAGTATATATAAGTATTATATAAGTATATATATAAGTATATATTAGTATGTATAAGTATATATATATAAGTATTGTATATAGTAATATAAGGATTTAAGACCTTCCTGTAGACTTTCTACCATATATGACGGTCAACATATGAGTTATCTCTTTGAATTTCAGAGAGTGTCTCTTTCTGATAAGAGTGTGTCCATGTGCTTAAAATGGATAAAATCGGGTAAGCACTTCCCCTAGCCACCATGTACCTAATACACGGATTTTCAACCTGTGGGTAGGCTTTATACTATATATTTTGGTCAATATGTAAGATATCGGATATACCATAGTTTAATGCCGAAAACGTGTGAAATCGGTCAACGAATTACCCCAGTTTATGCCGAATATGTCGGTTACTGTGTGAGTTACCTTCACAAAATTGCGTGAAAACATGTTCCCTAATATACTTGAATAATGAAAAAAGTTAATGTGATCAGTGCAGATCTTCCTCTATCCCAAAAATGCCCGATATAAGAATTCTCGACTTTCCATCTGACTTTAAACCGTTTATGTTGGTCAATATGTGTGATATTTTAATGAAATTAAGTGGATATGTTTTCTTAAACACAATGTGATTTCGCGCTAAATATGAAAGAAATATGTCTAGACCGTGGTCTAAGCCTCATATTCCTAATATAATGTTGTCCTTTTCTCTGGTTTACTTTTTCCTCATGTATCTAATATTTTCAATTAAGCCACTTTGGTTGAATTTATATCGCATATATCACTTTTGAGTTGATTTGGTAGGTTTTAATATAAATATCTCTGACACTAAGCGAAATATAGCAATGAAAGTACATGAGTCTATGACGTGTAATATAAGTTAATAAGATACCAAATATAATTGCAATCCATTGACAAATTCGTCGAATAAAGTATGTTGAATTTTTCCGCAACATTTTTTAATATAAAGTTATCAGGTCAACGTCAGGTGCTGGACTGAAAACATTTCCCCGCTTCTGATCCTTGCACATTGCGAGAGTAGAAAATGTTCGGTTACTCCCGAACTTAGCCCTTCCTAGCTTGTTATAAACATGCTTTCATTTAAACGAAATGTAGGCTAAGCTCGACAAAATTTTTAAATTTGATGTAAAAATTACTTCGATATTTAAACTATTATAAACCACACATATAATTTGATTTGGGTTGACTATGCGTAAAAAACGAACAAGGATTTACTTATCAAATAAATTATCACGGTGTATAAAAATTCAAAAATATTATGTTGCATAGGTAGTCAATAAAAATGTATTATCCTAAGATTTTCCTAAAATAATTAAACAAAAATTATATAAAAGACGAGAAGAAACTGACTGGTATGTGTATGTTGTCCAGATTTACGATAATAAACACGGAAACTGTAAATATAGTAATGTATAAGAAAGCAGAGCGTATTTAAGAAAACGTTCCATTTTTTTGGGAGATGAGTAGAAGGATATTGGGTACTGAGTAAGGTAGACAATGACACTGGTGAACTCAAGGCAACGATCCCTACATCATCCAAGCGCCTTCAGATGGCATGCGCACTCAGATAATAGAATCTGAGCGGTGAATTGTGAAAATATTATTTTGTAGAGAAAAATACTAAATCGCATTGTTTTTCAGTACAAAAATTTCCAAAAATTATTTGCCTTCTAAAATCGCCAGTGACAGCGTTAAAAATAAATAAAATAAATAAACTGAAGGGACTGCTAAAAACCTATTTATAATGTCGTGTGGAAAATAATTTAGAACTAGGCTTTTAAAATTAGGTGTAATTAAGGTTTAAAATAAATACTTTTGCAATAGAAAGGATGAATATGACTGAAGATTTAAGCATAAAGTGAACCATGTACAGAAATCAACAAGATTTGTCTTATAATTTAGCTATTTAGGCTATAAAATATTGCATATCAAAATGATTAAAGAACAAGTGGCTGCATATATTAAAAGAAAGAAATTTTATTAAATTAAATTGCTAAATAAATTGAGGTTAGATCTTTTACTCATTTTGATAGAACGGAAATCGAGCAAACAGATTATATTGCCAAAACTCTTGAAGAAGATGTGGTAAGAATTTGTTATTATAGTCTCGCAATATATTGCAATAGAGTATAATAACTTTGTTCACCTACTGGTAGTGTGTAACATCTGTTACACGAGCCATGTTCCCTATTTCTTAATGTACATGGAGAAGGTTAATCAAAAGCATTGCTCTTTGCAGAAGTACTCTTTTAAATATGTACTTTAGGTAAATTCTGGATCTTTGAAGGAAGATAATAATAACAGGAGCAGCATTCACCTATTCATACACATACACGTATTATGTTGAAATAAATGCTAACAATATATATAAGTTTATTCTCAGACCTGCCAAGCAGAAAAGGCAGTGAATTCTCAAGAAAATAATTCGCATACTATATACCTGTAAGAGCAATAATGTGTTATACATGTATATAACTTATTATCAATACTTCGAGTTTCCTATGTTCACATAATATTTACGTTCACATAATATAACTACAATATCTCACGAATTAATCAATGTAATCATATACTTTAGGACGCTAGTCAAGGCAACGTGTTTGCTTAACTTCATTCAAATATCACATATACTGATCGAGAACATTGTATAAATAAAAAATGGCAATGTTGTGTATATTAGGGCTAGTGGAAAGTATATAAAGAAAGCTTTTCCACTCAATTTTATTAAGGAAACTCAACTTATTTTCATCGAGTAATTCATGGACGGATTTCGTATTTGTGCTAAGTTCTATTTCGATATCTTTATGGATGATTGCTTTTTCTACTGTAAAGTGAAAGAATCTGATCAAATTTAAAGTACACCACAGATGCCCCTTCTTACTGTGATCCTCTGCACCAAATTTAAAATTTGTAGCATGATTTGTGACTTAGTTATAGAACTATATATTTTTTTCTACCATCGGGCGTGGCAATAATCCGATTTTGCCTATCTGAGCATAAAAATAGTTATAAAAGAACAATACAATTACAAAACATGTACTTCAATGGGTTGGAAACTCATTATAAGTAAAAAACACTACAGTGTTTACCATCTACGGACTATGAATCAATCGTTTGGAACTCGATAACAAAAAAGTTTTGTTCTTAAACAATTGTTTCTATACACAAAATGGTTTGAGGCGATCCTTATAAAATGCTTGCACAATAGTTAGCTCTTAAGGCTTAACATATGGGATTATTTAAATGCGAATGTGGTAAACTTTTTCGTGAACAAATATGAACTTCAACTTCAACTGAACCTTTATAACATATTTATTTTATTCTTTTTTCAACTTCACTTTAGCAAAAAACTTACAGCTGATTTGGCCACCCACAGCATTTATTATTAACACAGTTAAATATATTTTCAACATCACTATACTATTCTGATGTGGGTTAGCAGTCCAAGAACCTGTTGCCGAACTGTCTCAACATTCTATGGTCTACACGGTTATATAACACCAGCCTATTTACACTTCCCTGTTGAATTTCGCTCTTTACTCTACCCCATGAGTGGAGAGCTACGGGCATACTTGCTTGCTCACTATAAATTTCAAAGTTTAAGTTGAAATAACCGCCACCCACGCTGCACCCAAGTTAAAATCTGATAACATGCAAGCGTGCAGCCATGGGCTTGTGCTGAAAGTGCGGGAGCGCAAAAGCACAATTGCCGGTATATTTTACGGAAGGGCAATGTTTGTTTACAAGCTAAATCAACTTATACTCATTGACATGTGTTATTACATACATATGTACATGTATGCAGGTACACCATTGGGAGAAACAATAGCCCTGATGTAACTCATCACGAACGTCCTAATAAACTTCGATATATTAATATAATAGCTTTTATTTAGGAATATTTTTAGGTTTTACCGCGTTTTAAGCTTTATCAGGTTATTTTTAGAGGTATAATTATTTATTATCTGCAATATTTTTATGAATTTTTTATAAGAGTTCACAAAAGATAGTGTATCTTGTATATCTATATCTATCTATAAGTAAAAATAAGATACATAGCCGATTTCTGGTAACAATATTGAACATTATTTTTGTGTTTATATTAGTTTTGCTGAAATTCTTTATTTGTAATTTTATCGTGATTTCTTATTGTTATTGTAACCATATTTGTGAGTAAGGAATTATATTTATGTTTTCAAACTACTCCCTTTTATACAAAACTACATATATACATACATACATATATATTTAATTAAGGGATATTTGAAATTTTCTTTTTTATATATTAAATAAAAAGTTCTTGCTGAAAATGTTCTAGTTCTCATCTATTCAACATAGATATCATCGAAAAGTGCTCCAATCGTCCAATTTTTAAACTGTCAAATATTGGTTGTGGTTAGAAACTAATCGGCATGATATTTTTTGATAAAATTCATCATATTTACACGAGAGAAGTGCGCTAACCGGACATTTTGAAAATAATTTATAGCCATTTTTCGGTGAAGTGATCGATTAAACTTTGGGAATCGGTTCTTTTCGTGTAGTTTTTGTTAAAGATGTAGTCTGCAGTTTCGTTGCATCAGTTTTATAGAAAAATATATTAACAAAGTAATCTAATAATAACTCTACCTGTTGGCTGATTTTGAAACTTAGTGTAAACTATCTGATTTTAAAAGACATTTCGTTAGCTTTCGTCTAACTTTCACGGCGAAAATAAAGAAAACGTCTATTATAAATTTGTTGCAAGTACTTGAGGTAAAATATATATTTCTATGAAATTTATATAATTTATATAATTTATTTAGAAGAAAATTTAAATCAATTGACTGTGGGTCAAAATACATACATATATTCATTTATATATTTTTTCAACAATAGAAAAATTTATATGTACTCATTACATACATACGTCCAAATTCAAATATCTCACACAAGTGTAGATACTTGACGCCTTAAGTTTTTAAGCGGAAATATTTTATGAGCGTAAGCATTGGCGCTCTGGTTTTATTTTTCAATAGAACAATTTCATGTACGTAAAAAAATGTGCGGGTGTTCCTTGCCCTTAGATATGCCGATATGACGCGCTATTATGCGTCATTGAAAAGTGTGGCAGAATGCAAAAAAGACACCACCATAGTCATTAATATGATAAGCATGGTAAATAAAATTTTGTGTATATGTACACACATATGTATATACATGTAAAAGAGTATATGAACTTTTGTCTTAACTTTCAATTATAAAATATTTATAAAGATTTGTATCTAAATATATATGTATTTATGTGATCACTGAAAACGGTCGACCTTCACATTGAAGTTCAATTGGGCGCGTTGAACGCTAAGTTGTTGTTAATGTCACTATGTGTCAACGCACTCCAATTACTATTTTGCCACCTATAAACCTACCTATACATGTGTGCTTTGCCGAATTGTAGACAATGCGTGGAGTACATATGAACCGATTTATCGATTATTCTAATTTTTTGAACTTCCAAAAATTAACTGAATGGTTAAACAGCACTTCGAGGGTGCGAACAAATTAGGAATTGCATTGTTGCATAGCGAGCTCGTAGTAAAACATACTCGTAGAAATTGCTATTTGACAATGAACTTTTTGCGAACATCCACAATGTTATACGTTTAACTCGACCCAAAGTTTAATGACGTATTATGTGTATGGGTATGCATAAATTATTTGTATGTATGTATTTTTTTCGTCTATCATATTGCGGTCTTCCAAAACACTTTCATGCTTACCATAGCTTATTATTTCGTTCATAATCTTCTTTGAAATTTCCATTTTTTATATCCGGTGTGCTACGTTAGCGTTTATGTACGGAGACAATAACTCTGAGAATAGAGCATGGACATCGGGTTTTCACTTTTCATATTCGCATTCAAAATCAATTAGAACAAGTAAGGAAGGGCTAAGTTCGGGTGTAATCGAACATTTTATACTCTCGTAATGTGCAAGGATCAGAGGCGGGGAAATACTTTCAGGTGGTGGCATAACTTTATATTAAAAAATGTTGCGGAAGAATTCAATATTCATTATTCGAAGAAATTGTCAATGGATTGCAATCATGGTATCTTATTAACTTATATTACAGGTCATAGATTCATGTACTTTCATTGCTATATTTTGCTTCATGTCAGAGATATTTATATTAAAATCTACCAAATCAACTCAAAAGTGATATATGCGATATAAACTCAACCAAAGTAGCTTAATTGATAATATTAGATACATGAGGAAAAAGTAATCCAGAGAGAAGGACATCATTATATTAGAAATATGAGGCTTAGACCCCTGTCTAGATCGGTTTTATTCATATTTAGCGCGAAATCACATTGTGGTTAAGAAAACATATCCACTTAATTTCATTAAAATATCACACATATTGACCAACATAAACGGTTTAAAGTGAGATAGGATGTCGGCAATTCTTATGTCAGGCATATTTGGGATAGAGGAAGATCTGCACTAATCACATTAACTCTTTTCATTATTCAAGTATATTAGGAAACGTTTTCACACAATTTTGTAAAGGTAACTCACAAACTAATCGACATATTCGGCATAATATCTGCTATAAATAATAAATAAGAAAACCATTATATGTAGTATATGGGATCTGGGAAAATTTTCGGCGTTAAACTATGGTATATCCAATAATATATGTTCACCTAATGTCGCTAAGATAGCTACATATTAACCGATATATACGGTATAAAGTCAACCGTATGTTTGAAATTCTTATATTCGGTATACGGTGGCTACGTGAAGTGTTTACCCGATTTTCACCATTTTTGATATACGAGCACATTATTATCATGGAAAAACAATCCTCTAATTTCATTACGATATTTTACATATTTGCCGAAATATATGGTATAAAGTCTACCGGAAGGCTGAAAATCCGTATATAAGGTATATGGGGGCTAGGGGAAGTATTTACCCAATTTTTCCCATTTTTGACACAAGTGCACATATTATCATGGAAAGATAATCGTCGAATTTCATTCCATATCTCACAGATTTACCGATATTTTCCGTAGGACTTCAGATATTGACACTGAAGTCTCTGGGCTTTAAAATTTATCTGACGATGTTGACTATTTTTACGCATGAGATGGCATATCTGGAACGTACTGTTTGTGAAAAGCTTTATTTCAATATCTTAATTGATGCTTGATTTATCTACTTTAAAGTGAAAGTATGGTACCGATTTCGGCCATTTTCACACTGTGAGATAAGAATGCAAATATATTTTCATATACCAAATTTTGTTGAAATCGGTTAAGGAGTTCTTGAGATATAGGATTTTACCTAAAAGTGGGGGGTTCCAAGCCCATCACCAAAATTTTACATGGAATCCCATGCAGCCCTCCTGTATCATACTTGCTGTAAGAGTTAACGTTTCTGACGTGTTCCTTCAGCGAGTTAACGCACTTTTAGTAGTTTCCAACATAACCTTTGTATGGGAGGTTGGTGTGGTTATTATCCGATTTTACTAATTTTGTCAGTGTATGAGGGGATGCTGGAAAAACTTACTCGGAGCAAGGAGATTGATGTAGCTTTAACGGTTTGTGAAATATATATATTAAACCTATTTGGGGGCGAGGCCATTCCCACTTTCACAAAAATTTTCGCCCGCAAATGCCCCGCCCCACTAGGATCCTCTATACCAAATGACACGTTTATATTTTAATTTGTTGCTTAGTTATAGTAATTAGTAGTATTTAGTTTTGTGGGCGTGGAAGATGTCCAATTACATCTATCTGCAATAACAACGTTCTTATGGTGACAAAGAACACGTGTACCAAGTTTCATCAAGACTTCTTAATTTTTACTCAAGTTATCGCAGACACGCACGGACGGACGGACAGACATAGATCTATCTATTTAGATTAGTTTTAAGTGCTACAAACAACCGTTAGGTGAACAAAACTAATATACTCTCTAGCAACATGTTGCGACAGTATAAAAACATTATTCTCAAAATTATTGTCAATTTTACTTGACTTTACGCAAATGAAAACCAAATTTCGGTTATAATAACATAACATTGTAGCGAATTCTTCCTTGATTTCGATTTTTTCGTAAAACCATTGTGTTTACAGTATTGCAATTACTCAAAACATTATGCTGATCCCAAGTAGTGAAGCAATAAATGTGAGGAAACATATCCGAAATACAACTAGATAGAAACTTCCGGCTCCATAATTTAAGTAAATATTTTAGCTATTTTTCGGATTTGCATGAACTGGTCAGGTTCTAGTCGAAATCAGAAAATAATCATTTCGAAGGACATTGACGCGTAAAAAATACCAGTTGTTTGCATGGAAAATTACAGTCGATAGGATTTCGAGGTATATAACGTGTATATGTTATTCGTTATACTTTAATGTTATTCACAAGCACTTGAAGTTGGCAGTGTTTACAAAAGCTAACGCATGAAAGTAGAGAATTCAACTCCTCTTCGTATTTGAAGAGGTGCGGAAAGGCTATCTTTGGGACTAACCGAACATTTTATACTCACGCAATTTTTATGGTTCAAAGGCGGTAAAATATTTTCGAGACAAAACTTTATATTAAAACATGTTACAAAGGAATTCAATATACGTTATTCGACAGAATAATTTGGCATCATATTAACTTCTAAGTTAGCTCATATTCTCATAAAGGCAATCTAACTAAGGCAAATTATCTATATCCATGATATTAGTGCTATGGAAAGGTACAATAGCCATTATTTTTATTCCCAAAAGTCATAACTAGTTGAAATATTCTCATTTAATTTTGTTGAGACATCTTCTATGGAGATAGATGAGATATGATT